>VWZX01010418.1:940523-1105212 GCA_013399015.1 Galbula dea
AAACCCCCAAAACTCCAGGCTGGCTCCTTTCTCTATGTAGAAAATTGTAAGCTTGCTATAGAAATTGCTTGCTGAATACCTGGATTTACTGCAACACCAAATATATGCCCTGGTTTTGTCTCCACCTTCCATTAGAAAAACAGAATCAGAATTTTTGCACACCTTCTCATCAGCAAGGTTGAGACCTCCCAATAATCTTTTGTCTCAATAATTCACAAACTGCAATCTCTGAACACCACTTCTTAACCACAGAGTTGCCAGTTTTGTCTTGTAGGCATAACAAAAAGTGTATTTTAAATGACACTGATACTTAAGCAATACAGTTTCCATCTATACCTTGAATCCACAGAGGGCTTTTGCCCCTCCAGAGTTAATTCAACATTCAGCCAACAAATGTAAATTGCACTGCCTAGCAAGGAGGAAGCAACTCCTAAAGCTAATTTGCTTTAAAAGAAACTTCTGCTCCACTAGTGGTGTGTCCCTTTGAGAAGGTTTGTCTCCCATTACTCAGTCTTGCCCTTTGGCAGGTGGAGACAGTGTTCAGTTAAGTCTCTCTTCAAGCAGCAATAATTCTAAAAGTTATCATACAAACCCCCAATACATGTATAATGGGGCTGCTGCTTAACACCTGCTTAATTGTTACAACCAGGTTGCCTCTTTTCTACAGACATTTTTAATTTATCTCTAAGAGGTTTTATGAGATAGCTATGCTATCTGAAAAAACAGATGAAGAGGTCATGGCTGTCACAGGTATTTCATTTCAGCTTTTACAATTAACACATAACACTGAAAGTGCTGGAAAGTTCTCAGAAGAGCAGTGGGTTTGTTAAGTGCTCTCCTGTCCAACATGCATTTGCAAGCAGAGGTAATGGAAGACCAACAGCAAGGATACCAATACTGTGCAAATCATAAAGCCAAACAAAAAGAAAAGCTCTTGGAGAGAATAGTACAAACATGCCTCAAAGAAGCACCAGGTACAGAAATTTTTACTTTCTGCAGTGAGTTTCACCCTTAAGAAACAAAGTTTCCAGAGTACAGCTTTGCTAAATGCAACTTATGGAGAATAAAGTGAGCTTTACTCTCTCTTCATAGTTAATTCACAACTGTCACCCTTTGATGGCAGAATTCATTGAACTTTTGTCTGGTTTGAAAAGAAATACCCCTTAAAACATTACCCTTTGACCAGTATTATCATTTCTACCTGCCTCAGCAAACACAAGAAGGGAAGTTCAGATGCTATGTTATTGGAGACAGGACTGAATAGGATGAACGAGGAAAATACATGCTCTTAAACCTAAATTCATGGTGCAGTGCTGACCTGGAACTGGGGCAATGCTTTGGGAGCTGGCACTCTCCAGGGAAGCCACTGCTTTACTGAATTCAAGCTTGGAAACAAATCTCTAAGGATTTGCACAGATCTACTAATACATGTACAAGCTACACGATATAGGATGTGTCCTGAGGGAGAGGTAGCATTATATAACTATTGTTAAAGCAAAAGCAGCACTGAAGGGGGTGGGGAAAAGGAAGAGGAGAAGGAAGGAAAAGAAAACAAAAAAAGGAAAGGCTCAGGAGATGAATTAGTAAAGAAGAGAGTCAGTGGTTTCATTTTCACTTGGCTCTCCAGATCTTGGTAAAGTCTGTAGCTCAGCTTGTTTTATTTAGAAATGGATGTCTTCCTGCAGATTTAGTCAGTGATTTGAACTGGGAAAAAGATCTCTTGTTGGGGGAAGAAAAAGGTAGAGGGCAGAATACCCTCCTGTTCCACTAAGACTGAAAAATATAAGTTTGCACCAGAGTAAAAGACATTGAATTTTGAATCTGAACTTGGAGTTAAATGCACTTACCTAATTTCACTATCAGCAGTTAGATATGAAAAAGCAGTCATTTATTTCATGGCATATTAGAAGCTGAAGTCTCTGAAAACTAACTTGGTTTCCTAGACACAAGTGGCATGAAGGTTGTATTTTCAGTTTGTAAAGTACCACTTTCTCCATCTTAGTCACCCTCCTGCTCATGTCTTTACATCATAAATGAACCAATAACTGTAATAGATTTGTAATTCCAGGGAGGGGAAAAAAATAAAAGGTGTCTGACAAAAAATACCCTCCATTATTTGGCTGCACTATCTTTATGCCAGTAGAAAGAGAGAAAATAATTGGGGTCAAATTAAAAGATGTTCTCAGCCACCCAATACCAATTCAAAAGTAAAGCATGGCTTGAACAGGCAACTGCTTATTAAGTCTATGAAAAGGATAAACATACTCTGAGGGTGAGAAGAGGGGCTATGATTCAACAACATTAGATCTGAGTCTTCTGCTGGGAACTTTCACAAGGAGAGTGCTGAGCAGCAAAGGCTGTCCAAAATGGATACAAATATGTTATCAAGCCACTGTGACAGATCCATTACAGGTGAGCAGCTTAGCAAAATGAACTTGTTCTCAACTGTCTCACAACATAAATGCCACGAGCTCAGAAAAACTTGAGCCCCCAGTTCCTCCATTGTTTCCTCTGAGGTTAGCAAGAGAGAGCTGGCATCAAAGAGAAGCAGACAGTCAAGGAAAACCTTATTCACAGGAACAACCATCCTGGGAAATACCCTCCTGTCACATGCCAAATCTGCCACCCTATGAGACTACACACTTTCAAACATATACACTTTCACAGTTTCTTTCTCTCCTTGTCCAGCTGAAGAAAAGAAATTAAATGCAGTTACAGTCAACAATATCTACACCTGTTTGCATGTGCTGATTTCTCCAGTTACACCAAAAGACCATAGAACCATGATCCAACCATGAACTAGTGAAAGAGAAGGAAAAGGATAATGACCTAGTGCTGGTAGCAGCTTGAAACTTGTTAAATGACAGTTGCCCAGAGGTATTGGTAGGAAACAGTTCCAAACTCAATCTGATATATACAGGTGATATAAATGGAAAAATGAAAGCTAGAGCTTTTAAAATGTATTGACTTTTCAAAGCTAGAGCTTTTAAAATGTACTGAATTTTCAAAGACAGAATATTTAAAACAAAATTAAGTTTTATGGTAACAGTTAAGGTCACATTACATTTTTTTTGCTCACACTGACTTGGTTGTTCATCAAAAAGTATTTCAGCATATGCTTAAGTCTTATTGAGACCTCAAGAATGTGAGCCTGGTGATTTGCTGAGCCTGGTTGTCAGTGAGCAACTCATCAGGCAAACTCAAAGGATCTTCAGAATAACCACACAGTAGCAAGGAAGCAGGGTGGGGACTGAGAAAGTGTGAAGTATATTATCTTTGTTTTTCAGGAGGATTCCTCACATTGTGATTAATTAACACAACAAGCTTTTCCACCCTCTTCAGGTCCATTCACTCCAAGAGAACTGCTAAAACAGACACCAAACTTTCACAGAAGGTCTCTTGCTAATTCAGCATAGTACAAGCATTACCACATGTGTAGATCTGAGTGCAGGGACATGTGGAAAAGCATATTAGAACAAAGGCTCAGCCAAATATGCCCTCCTAGCCAACATGAGAAGAGACTAAAGTTGAAGTATGTGCCTTCATCATAGAAGATACACATTACTCCACCTGTTTATTAAAATCCAGTCCTAGCCTTGCTCCAGATTGCATGCTTGATGCCACAAAATAGGAGCAATTGCACCAAATTTGCACCATTTGATGAAAGTAAATGCTCTCTAATTTTTCAGTGTGCCTATATGAAATAGAGAGAGATATCAACTTATGGAAACATTAACATAAACTAAGTTACCGTTGTCAAATTATAACCTTATAAGATTAGATGTTTCATTAGCATAAACTGGTAAACTGTCATGAACTCAAAAGAGAAAACAATGAGACATCAAGCAGAATAGGATTAATGGAAAAAAACCCAACCAAACAAAAAACCACCCACCCTCACATTAAAAAACAAACAAACAACCCCCACCAGCCTCCAGTCTTTAGTACTTATTGCACATAAAATGACAGGCTGTTATTTTTACTGACATTTTTCTGAGCCTCTGCACATTGCAGTGCCTTCCTAATAGAAACAACACTGGCAGAACAGAAATAGCCTCATTTTCAAGAGCTCCATCTCAACTAAAATTTTACTTCAGTTTTTCTCCACTCCCATTTCATCTCTGTGAAGAACAGTGCTCAATGTATGGCTGCTGAACCATAAATACTGACATCACTGTAATAAATAATTCTAATAATCAACATAAAAGTAAATCAAACATAGAAAAATGAATCTGAGATATAGTAAGTACCTTTATGAATAAAACCTGGATATGTCTAAATACCTTCATGTGTTTATTATTCTGGTTAACAGGCTAAACATGTTAAAGCCCCTGTGTTAAAAAAAAAGACAAACTAAGAAAGAAATAAAGTCAAGGTTCAGCAGGATCTGCTTTATGGCAATCTCCATTTTTAATGAAAATTTGTAAAGAAGATGAAGATATCTTGGGATGACTAATTTGGAAAGCTGAATTTGCTCTACTTCTTACACACACTGTGCATGTTCACTGCACAGTTTCAGCATTCAGCATGACTCCTGTACTTTTGAACTACACACGGATGGTGCCTCTTTATCTTCTCAACACAACAGTGATCAGCATTATTCCCTAACAGATAAGCAACTATTCACAGTTACCTTCAACATATTAGATTCTCTTCTGCCACCCTCAGAGGACCTGTCTGAGCTTGTCCTCTGTGTGTCTGACTTCATCTTCTTTGTCCTTTTGCTCTGTTCAAGCCACAAAATTGAAAATTAAAGCTGAATGAATCAAGAGGGGGAGCTACCATCACAACAGGTAATGAAGCACTAGGAACAAGAGATACCCAATGCACTGAGTCAGGGATAATAAAGGACTTTTAAAACTGTATTTCCTCACTTTCCCATCCACACTAGCCTCTCCTTGTAGCTCCTCCATCACAACCTCTGCCACTGAGCTGCCACTTTTAGGCTCTTCCTATCTCTCTCAGCTCCATATTTCCAACTTGCTGAAATCTCCTTTCCTGAACCAGCCACCTATGCCTGCCTTCCTTTTTCAGCAATGATATTTCTCTTGGAAGAATAAAAGTCTCTCCATCCTTCTCCCCAAAAAATGAGCTATATGGACATCAAATTTATTGGCTGACATCTATTTTCCTGATGTCTTTTAGGACATTAATAATGTTACTTTGAAAAAAATTTAAGTGTGTTCCATGGCTTGACAGAATTGTTTGTGTATCATAGACTTATTCCATCCCCCTTGTGTTTCCATTTTCAGCCTGCAGTACAGTTTGTATTCCATTTCCCCAGGGTCAAACCTTCCCAAACTACTATTGACTTGGTATATGTAGCCTCTTCTAAGGAAACAGCCATCTATAAAATACCTAGATATTTTATGATAGAGAGGAGATACACACATGCACACACACAAAGAAGAAAACCTCTTCTGAGAAAAAAATGAGTTCATGGAATGTCCTCTGCTGAGAAGAATCCTCTTTCTGTAAGGAATGAAAGATCCACATATTTCTGCAGAACCTTTTTTCCTTTTTCTGCTTCCCACAAGCAAGTAATTATTGATTTTTCCAATCCATAGTAAAATGTAACACAGCAAAGGAAAAATATATCCATTTGATCCAGTGCTACCAATCACACTTACACAACACACACATGCAATAGAAATTTCTCTCAAACATTCCTATAACATGAGTGCACCTCTCATTTGAGGAACTCATGCTGAGACCACATTAAGTGACTACCTATACAATTTATCACAAGGTATTGCACAAAGTTAAACAAAGCTTCATTTTATCTAGGAAGGGATGAGTTCCTGAACTATAAATCAAACAGTCCTGGTGCTAGAAATATTACTCTGTGGGGTTTACATTTCCTATTATTAAATTTACTGTCACTTCATCATCCTAGTGTTGGACTGGTACTACCATTTTGCCTTTAATGCTCTGTACCAAAATAAAAGGAAAATGCAAGTTAAAAAGCTCTGTATATATTTAATACCTTGCAAAAAAAGTGGCAAAAACCCCAGATTGAATGGAGTTAATCTTTTGCCTAACAAAGCTTCATAAAAAGAAATTCTGAAGTACCAGTAAAGTTCTAGAAATTTATTACATTCAGACTAGTAGAGGAAGCACTTTTTCCTACTTTAATTTTTCAATCCTAACCATAAAAAATGGATGTAGATAAAAACATGTATTGTAAATAGGACTCAAACTCCTACAAGGAATATATATCTTGTCTAGGCTACTTCAGAAAATGCACTTGTGGCTTGAAAAATGACATCATTGAACAGCCTCCTATTCTAGATTTCAGAGATAGAAAACTAATACTTATTTGGTTTTATCAGCTCAACTTTGTTTTCAGATCAAGTCTACCCAATTAAATACACTTCTCCACAATGCATCTGCTTGAGTGACACAAGTAGCACAGAACGCTTGCAACTACCTAATGGCTTCTCACTGACACAACCTTTCCAGTAACCATTTCCACAGAGAATGTCCCTGTGACAAAGGGTTTCTAGAGCCTCATGCAATCAAATCCTCTCACATTTCACTCCACTGTTTTTCTGGAACTGGAGCAGCCTCTCAAACTCCAGGGTAAGTATAACTCCTGCTTAGTCACACCTCTGTTTCATTATTGTAAGACTGAACAGGTCTGTAGATCTATGCCTGATGCATTAAAAAACTGTCATGAATAATAAAATTCAGCAAACAGCCCAATATAAAACCCTACCCTTACTTTAGCATCTTTTTTTATGTACTAACAACATGCTTGGATACCTTCTTTGCAACATTGTTTATATGATTAAATAGCTGAAGAGAAGAAAAAAGAGTCCCACTAAGCAATTTAGTATAATTGACTATTACTATACCAAAACAGTTATTATTGTTATATCCTTTTCCACACTAAAATATCTTACCACATTTTTTCAAGAAAGAAGATATATTTTTACTTCTTTAATCACTTATCTCCTGCTGTATATTGTTTCTGATTAAAACACTCAATAATAACTTAAACCTTGTTTTTGAAATGTCCTTTGGGAAAAAGGGAAAGGAGGTAAATTTTAATTTAATTTCCACTGGTATAAATGCAAAATAAGTAAGATTATATGGCTATAGTTTGCACTTACACTCTCATAATCAACATTAATATTTGTCATGTGGGAGCAATGTAATAAGACATGTCAAAATCAACTCACCGATCACATCAGATGTCCATGAGCCACAATTCCACCTCAATCTGAAGAAAACTTGACCTGTTGAATATGAAGCAATACATTTTCACCCATGATGAAGTCTTGCTCTCTTTAGAACAAAACACAGATTTTTATGGGGAAGAATGAAGAGCATTTTGTCACCACAGAGAGCTGAGCATAACTTTCCCACAACTTTCCCTTTACTTTCCTTTACAATTCAAATACTTAAGGATAACTTATATATTCCAACTAGCAGCCTAACTCATTTTAATCTTTAAACAGTGTGTTCACAGAGGTTCAGCATTTGGTTCTAAGAAGCATTTGGTTCTGGGCCCCTCAGTTGAAGAAGGATAGGGAACTGCTGGAAAGAGTCCAGCAAAGAGCCACCAAGATGATGAAGGGGCTGGAACATCTTCCTTCTGAGGAAAGGCTGAGGGAGCTGGGTCTCTTTTGCTTGGTGGAGACTAAGGAGTGACCTCATCTATGTTTTTAAATATGTGAAGAGTGAGTGTCAGAAGGATGGGGTCAGGCTCTTCTCAGTGCAGCCCAGTGACAGGACAAGAGACAATGGCTGTAAGCTGAAGCATAGGAGATTCCATGTGAATACATGAAGAAATTTTTTCCCAGTTCAGGTGCCAGAACACTGGCCCAGACTGCCCAGAGAGGCTGTGGAGTCTCTGTCTGTGGAGGTATGCAAAACCCATCTGGACGCTCTTCTGTGTGACCTGGTCTAGGGAATCCTGCTGTGGCAGGGGGGTTGGACTAGATGATCTTTCAAGGTCTCTTCCAACCCCCAACATTCTGTGATTCTACATATTATTTCTTCTCAGACTGAAGTCAAAAGAAAAGAATGAGACAGAAGTGGAAAGAAAAGAAATAATGATTGTGGGGAGATGAGGGGAATGTTTTCTGCCAACTATACCATTATATTAATTGCATTTTTAGAAAATCATCTTTCTGAAAATCATAGCTATCAAGCATTTAAGTTTTTTTATGCTCACATAACCTGAATTTTAGAACAGTTTTGCTGAAACTTCTTGAGCATAAAGCATATCAAACAAGACTCTCTAGAAGCCTACCTTCAATGAAAATAAGCAGAAATTAGAGGTGTCCAACCCTCATCAATCCATGTAAAATATATTGCTAATGTTAATGTTCTTCTTGAAAGGAATGAAAAAAATTTCAAGAATGTTTCAACTCTCTACTATTATGACATCAATGTAACATGAATTTTTATTTTCTGACTGTGAGTTTGAGATGATGCAAAACCCAATCTACACCTTGTGGTGTGCAGAACTATAGTATGCTATATTAATTGCCTCTGAAGTGAAGCACAAAACATAGAATCATAAAACCATAGAACTATCAGACTTGGAAGGGACCTTAAAGATCATCTAGTTTCAACAACCCTGACTGGCAGTGACACCTTCCACTACATTAGGTTAACCAGAGCCCCACCCAGCCTTAAAAACTTCCAGGGCTGGGGCTTCCACAACCTCTCTGGGCAACCTGTTGCAGTGTCTCATCATCGTAACAGTGAAGAACTTCCAACATGAATCAGCCGTTACTGAATTAAATTGTTTCACTGAATCAACTTAAGCAGTACCAGAGATTTGTCTTCAGGGTAAGCTAGAAAAAGATACACAAGTATCTTTTTGACAGTTGGACTAGATGATCTTAGAGGTTTTTTCCAACCTTAATGATTCTATGATTCTGAGTCAGGAACAATTAACCTGTGACATCCAACATATTTTTTTGTTTGTTTGGGTGTTTTTTCTTACAAAAACCATATTAATGTTAGCCTTCCTATTTTCCCCTTGATCATATAGGTGCAGGAAACTTCACTGCATCAGAATGAGGTCAGTAAGCAAAGTTTCAATCCTATTTCCACTCAACTCAGTGGAAGAGCTTCTATTAACTTGATAGGGAACTATAGGAGTGCCTGAATGGCAAAAGATATCCTGCAGGCTCGCTTTTCTTGCCTTGGGCAGGTCTCTATATTGTGGGATATAAGGAGAGAGGGTGAAAAAAACCAGTTATTTGGGAAAGTTGAGAGAGGGGATTATTTCCATGGTTTTGTTTGTTTTGTGTTGAACATATATGTCATATATGACATATAGCCAAGCACAAACAAGAAGGTAAAAACTGTTACATGCCGCAAGGGGAAAAACCCAACAATATGGTTTTATAATGCATCAGAAAATTTCCTCAGGAATAATGCTGTCACAGCATGCTTACATGGTATAAAGAAGAAAGGGATGCAGAATTGAATAAATGATTGGAAAAGATGATGTCTAATGAAGCAGTTAAAGACCATGAAGTTTCTGGTATTGCCTACAAGCAAATTGCCTTGTCACACACTTACGTCTTTATATGAAAGGAGAATTACACAGTTTGCACAGCAGGGCATGCCAGAGGGGTACTGGCACTTCCAGCTTTCCCAGGGAGTAATGGTATCCAGCAGGGAGGAAGCCATGGCCTCTCTAAGCTCTTCACCCACCACAACTGGCAGACAAGAGCTCCAGTGGGAACATGCAGCTCCCTAAGGAGGTGGTAGTTGTCAAAGCTGCAGGACGTGTCCTGCTCTTACACCAGCACAGGACAACAGCAGTGAGCACACCTGTGGGAGGTGCACCCAGGGGAAGGAACTCCTTTGCTAAGAGCTCTTAGAGGAGGTAAGTTGAGAAGCACCAGGGAGTGAGAGAGAAAGACTTCTGGAATCACACCCTACCTTCCCTGAGATAGGTTCAACAGGAAGACAGGACACATGACACAGGGTGTTCCATATCTTCTCTCCAGCTGGGTGAACACAGTGTCTTAAGGGATGTGGGCAAGGGTGACAAGGTCCTGCCCAGTGCAGCAAGCATGTCTCCTGTGTAAACACCACACCTTCCCAGGTACCCTTGCAATAATAGATATGAGGCTTTGCAAGTGGAACCAATAAATAACAAGGATGATGAGGGTAGCCTGGTGGCGTTGCCAAGGTTAAGTCAGCCTTTACCCTGTGTCAGAACTGCTTCCATAAAGATGAAAAGACAGGCCATTGCCATAGGAGCCTTCCTTCTGAAGGGAATAGAAGGCCCAATATGCAGACTGGACCCACTTCTTAGGGAAGGGTGCTGCTTCCCTTGGGCCTGGGTTTAAAAGTGTGAAAGGAAAGCTGTTTTCCCTGGTAGGGCTCTCAGATTAGTATCCATTATTGATTTTTCAGGTAGGCAGTGATGAAGTTGCAACAAGAAGTCCAAGGGCAATCAAGAGAGACTTCAGGGCCTTGGGGTGACTGGTTAAGCTATCAGGAGCACAAAGAGTGAGCTCCTCTACACTTCCAGTTGCAGGAAATAATGAGGGAAGAAACAGGGAGAGCCAGCAGATCAATACCTGGCTCCAAGCCTGTTGTCACCTGCAGAATTGGGGCTTTTTGATTTCTAGTTTGTTTACATGACACCAGGTCTGCTGGTGATAGGTCAGATACACCTGCCTCAAAGGAGGAAAAGGATTTTTGACAGGAATTAGCAGGTCTCAGTGAAAAAGCTTTAAACAAGGTTTGAAGGGGGAAAGGGACAAAACCAGGCTCACTGAAGATAAGCCTGGGGGCAGCACACTGATGTTTGAGTAAGGTCTTTCAGTCTGCCATTCCAGTGGAGGCACGGGGCAGAGACGTATTCAGCAGCAAAGATGCAAGGGTTATTGATGAGTTAGAAACAAAAGAAGCACCTGGGAATAGTCATGTGGAATTAGAGCTTCTGCCTCAATAAAGGTGGTGCATAAAAGCCAATGCAAGCATCATGAACAGCAAACAGAAGGAGCTAGAAGCCTTTGTACAGCAGGAAAGCTATGACATAGTTACCATGGTGGAAACACGTTGGGATGACTCACACAACTGGAGCTCAACAATGGATGGCTATCAGATCTTTAGAAGGTATAGGCCAGGAAGGAGAGGTGGTGAAGTGGCTTTTTAGGCTAGGGAGTATTTTGACAGTCTTGAGCTTAATAATGGTGAGAATAGGGTTGACTGTTTATGGATAAGAATCAGGAAAGAGGTCAACAAGGCAAATATCTAGCAATCAAGAAATGCTAGTGTCCTTGATTCTTGGAAAAGTAAGGATGGGGTGTCAGCAAAACTGCTACCTTGGGCTTCCAGTGGGCAGAATCTATCCTGTTGAGGACACTAGCTGACAGAGTTCTTTGGGAGGCAGTCCTGAAGGGCAAAGGAGTCCAGGAAGGCTGGACATTCTTCAAGAAGGAAATCTTAATCATGGAAAAGCAGGATATTCCCATGTGCTGAAAGATGAGCCAGTGAGGAAGAAGACTGGTTTGGCTGAACAGGTAGCTTTGGCTGGATCTCAGGGGAGAAAAAGAAGTTTTACTTTCAGAAGAAGGTGCAGATAACTCAGGAGGACTACAAGGATGACATGAGGTTATGCAGGGAGAAAATTAGAATGGTCAAAACCCAGCTATGGGGCCAGGTGGGATCCACCCAAGGGAACTGGGGGAGCTGATGGAAGTGCCCATCAAGCCACTTTTAATCATTTATCAGCAGTCCTGGCTCACGAGGTTGGTGCTAGTTAGCATCTACAAGAAGGGCCATAAGGAAGATCTCAGGAACTACAGGCCTGTCAGTCTGACCTCAGAGCTGGTGAGGGTTTTGAAACAGATCATTTTGAGATTGTCTCTTCTCCCAAATAACAAGTGATAGGACAAGGAGAAATTTCCTCAAGAGGTGCCAGGGGAGGCTTAGATTGGATATTTGGAAAAATTTCTTCACAGAAAGTGTTGTAAGACACTTGGACAGGCTGCCCAGGTAAGTGGTGGAATTGAAGACATGTAGATATGGTGCTTACTGACACAATTTAGTGGTGACTTGACAGTGTTAGGCTAATGGCTGGAGTCCCTGGTCTTAAAGGTCTTTACCAACATAAACAAGTCTATGATTCTACATGAGAGGAGAGCTTCACAGCCCTTTCTGCTGATTTGCATCATATATTTGCTATGACAACAGTTTTCCTAGGGAACATTTCAATCATTAAAAGATATGAACTTGAAGCCAGTTGGGCAATGCTCTGCAGCTCAGCTTAAATGTATCCTCTGCTTTCAAACAAACAATGCAAAGCTAATTTTCCCCATCCAGCCAAAGTGAAGCTGTACTTCACTTTGTTCTGTATTCTCTTAGTTCAGTGGCTTGAATACAACTGGAGTAATATTGATTTCATGTTTGTGGAAGCAGTCAAACCTTTTCCTTTCTAATTATTAGGAGAAGAAAATGGAACCAAGTCCTTTAGTCCCCTACTGTTCTCATACTGTTCTCCCTGCTTTTTCCTGGAAGTGCAAAAGTCCTGCAGACTTCAGCAGGTGGTCCAGACACCTGAGCAAGTTCTGCCCTAGTAACAGCCATAACTGAGAAGGGTATTCACAGCCTTTTCCTGTGAGGATCTCAAAACATTTTAAGAGTTGAGTGGCAGGATAAACACTGGCACATCTATTGCAGCTTTATCACATATTTGCTAAAGACTGAAGTAAAAAAATATATTTTTTTATTCTTTAATATATATAATGTCTGTAGGAACATTATTACATAATATACTAATGCCTTTCTCTCTATTTGCATTTTTGGGTAGAGGAAAATTTATAAATTAACCCCAGCATCATGGTAATACATTAGCACCTATTCAATCACTGTAACTTATATTCATTTAGATAAAAATTACCTCAAAAATTCACATAAGTTTATTACACAACATTTTTCTTCTTTTAATTTCAAAATTTGTGTTTCCTCATACACAGTACTGAAAAACATTTGCTTTTTTAGATCAAGATGGTGTTCATGACTCTATCTTCTCTTTGGTTCTTTCTTTCAAAAGATCACCACTTTTCAGTGCACAGCACACAGTTATGCAGTGCTAATGAGGGAAAGGTCCTTGAATGAATCCTATTAGATGTATTCAGTGCTGTTGTCCTCTAGTATAGCTGTTTACAGTAGGGAACATTTTTTTCTTCAGACAAGAAATGAAGAGTGGGAAATATACTATAGAAAACCTGGTATGAATACAATTAGAAAAAAATGTGCAAATCACACAAACCAACATCCAATTTCTTAGAGTTAAAGCTTCCAAAAAGAGTAATTTCTCAGTGAGTAATATGAACTAATCAGCATGCAGCCTTATTCCATTTTCCTCAAGGTTGTTTTACATTTACAGTTTATGCATTTATATTCCCTCAAGTAACAATTTTAAGACCTCAACTTTAAAGTTACTACTCCTTATGTCCAAGACAAGACATTAACTTCTTGTTTCAAGTATGGGAAACAACAATATTTCAGGTATCACACTGCCTCTAAAGTCACGGGCTTGTTCAGCCACTGTTCTGCCCCTATGCAAGGCTAGGGAACCCTGCTGTGGCAGGGGGGGTTGGACTAGATGATCTTTCAAGGTCCCTTCCAACTCCTAATATTCTGTGATTCCCAGTAAGTCAGTCATGATGGGCTAATCAGAGCAAAACTTGACATCCTGGAAGGTAAACTGCTCCCCTTCACAGGAAGGAGACACCAGATGTCACGCAAGCCCAAGACCCTATGAGATCCCTGTGGTGGAGATCCCC
The DNA here is from genome assembly GCA_013399015.1 of Galbula dea. Taxonomy (NCBI): domain Eukaryota; kingdom Metazoa; phylum Chordata; class Aves; order Piciformes; family Galbulidae; genus Galbula; species Galbula dea. The sequence goes on from VWZX01010418.1 coordinate 954,299, forward strand.
CTGTCTGTGGCTTGCAAGGAACCAGACACCTTGGGAAGGAGTTGCTAACATGAATGTTAAGATAAATCCCATGACACTCTTTCTTTTTTATGCCAGTCTCTAAAGTAATAAACCCCTGTGATATGACACTGCCTGTGTCATGGCAGTGATACATCAGGAAACACAAACTCAAAGCCAAACCAAAAAACAACACACATGTGGAAAGATGAGTACTAAACTTGAGGCATATCTTTAATTTTTTGCACATTGTACAAGCCAGCACACTGTACTGTAGTGATCAAGGTGTACTGTAGTGATCAAGATAAATTTTCACTTGCTTTTACCTAGCTATGAAATGCTGTAAAGCACTAGAGAAAGATTGCTACTTTTATCCAGCACACCAAGAGATTACTGTCAATTTATTTGACAGAAGAAAACTTTGCCTTTTTGATTCTATCTGATGTTAACACAACTGAGTATTTTCATTCAAAATGGAGTTCAAATGTATTTGAAAAAAGTGGAAGGTTGCTGTTCTGAGTTATGAACTGCTTATGAACTCAGAAAATACAGAATGAACATGAGCAATACAAGCTTTTTGTAGGCTATTTCCAGCCAAGGTTCATTATCCATGGTCTTCTGAACAGAAAAAACCCCAAACAACTCACTAACCAAGCCAACTACCCAAACCAAAGAGATTACCTATTGAGATTCTTTAAGCAGTTTCCATTCATTCTAGGGAACACAAAAGTGAGTTGGCAGTTTTAATATACAAATGTATGTCCTCAAAGAAACGAAATTACACAACCAAACTAATTTCTTGAGGCATTCCCACAACTTAGCAGGTAACAATAGTTCACACTGAAGATTTAAACCTGAAATTCTTTAACTTAAGCATACAATCTCCACTGCTGCTATGTATGCTGTGTAGGAATTTGCATTTGCATAAAGCACAGAAAGAAAGGAGAAAACCCTCAACCAAATCACTGTGGTGATGTTGTAAGATCATCTTACAGTGGAGCCACTGAAGACTGCTAGAGCATCTATCCCTATGTTCCTATGTTAATTTTTTTCTCCACATAAATAAAACAAAGCCAGCTTTACCATGCTTGGTTTGCATTGTGGAATGCTTTATTTCTAAACTTAGAAAAGACTGCAGTGTTTTAGAATGGTGTTACAAGAAGCTGAACCTTGTTAATTCATTAACATGACTTTGAGAAACATTGCAAGTTAACACATTTTGGTAAACAAGCAAAGAAGGCAGAAATAGGGGAGGGAAAAGAGCTCTGAAATATAGCTCTGCATCACAGTTACCAAAGGCCAAGATGGATTTGCTAAAGGCATCAACTTCACAATACTTTGCCCACATTTGAAATATCTAACTAGAATAACTCATACTATATTAACTAACATTTTTTCCAGTATTGTTAAGTGAAGTCAAGTAAATTGCAAATATTGTGCAGACACATATCTGATGTAACAAAATGAAAGACAGCAATGTAAAATGCAGTCACTTCTTAAAGTGCTGGCAGGCACAAGCTGCTAAGGTCAGGTACTGTGTGTTGGAAACAATGCTGCAGCAGCTGAATCATACCAGACCACTCCTGTCATCAGCTGCTTGCCGAAACACGTAGAAGCCTTACATCTATGAGGCTTCTGCAAGTCACACAAACAAGGAATGAAAATTAAACAGACTGCACAGGATTAGAAAATGAGACTGAAGTTAATTATATGTCAGGAAGAATATCAAGAGACAGCATTTAAAAAATCACATGTGGATTGAAGACAGATACAAAAGTGTCTCTAGCACATATGGGTCAGATATTTGTAGTGCTGAGCTGTACTCAGATATGAGGCCTCCAGGCTCTCCCCCCAAGAATGTCCCTTAGTTATTCATATTGTTTTGCACAACTGTTTACAAGTCAGTGGGAGTTCTAGATACTCAAAAAAGCCAAGCAAAAATTAATAACCAGTATTAATCAGTTTATATATCCACTTTTAACCTTCCAAACTTCTGTCAACCATTAAGTGTTCGAATCAGACTGTATCACTATACCTGCTGTAAATCTCCACACCTTAGGAGGTTCTTACTTCTGTGGGTTTTTTTTCCTCTTAGCTTGTAAGATTCCTCCCTTTATTTTTTTTTTTTTTAAATTAAAACTTATTTTACTTCAGCTAATAAAAGTAAATGCAGAAAAAAGAAAATCCCACCAAAACCCAACATGACTTGAGGTAGAAGCAACAAAATATTTCCATTTCTTAGTGCTCAGCTCATTCATCATTTCAGAATTAAAGAATTTCAAAAGGTTAACATAAGACCAAAATATTGTTTATTTTTAAGGGATTTTCACTACCTTTCAAAACAATTTGACTATTTACAGTGTCCCTGCTTGTTAGATTTCAAAATCCAACATCACAGCTGTATATGCAGGCTCTTTAGCTTTCCAAAAGAGACATACAAAGGAAATCACAGAAATAATGCCTTAAATAAAGGTAAAAGGCCCAGTGTTGTCATACCTACTGAACAACTTCATTTACAACCACTGATTACATCCATTATAAATGTTGACAGCTTTAGATCTTTGTATTACATTTTGAGGAATAAATGCCACTACATATTTAGCCTTTACAGAGCAAAGCTTTTATTTTGTGTATAAATCTGAGTTTAATGAGCCTTGAAAGAGATGATTGCTAAATAACAGGCTTCTGCATTCAAGCTCAACTGCCTCCAATTATATTGTTTATAATTATATAATTGTACAATATAATGTGTGTCCAACAATCCCTGTATTTTATTACTTCACAGCACTATGACACCAGAGTAAATCACCTTTTCACTTTCACAGTCAGCCTCTTTCATTTTGCTTACTCAGCCAACACAAATGCACATGGAACTGCACTTTTGACTGCTGAATGCATCAAACCAGCTTACCACCCTCAGCAGAAATCAGAAAGTAACAAAAGTGGTCAACTTGCAAAGATGAAAGGGGGAAGAAATATATGCTCTATACAAGGAAAAGAAGCAGCTAAAAAAGAAAAAGCACTTAGTTCAAAATCATACAAGGTGTTTGTGAATTCTGTTTCTTAGGGTGCTTCTTGCTGGCAAATGCTTCTGAATACACTGCCTCTCCAATATTCCCATGAGAATGATTGCATAGCAGCTAACATTTGCAGGTAATGTTCTTTGCATTGTTTTTACTCCTATATGGACTTTTCAGCATCTCCTGTAATAGCACTAAAAGTAACAAGAATCTTATTAGCAAATACACCTTTATGCTGTTAAACACCTAGACAAACCTTTCTCCTTCCTCCACTCCAAAGAACAACATTTCTTCTCTCTGTTCCATCATCTGAAAGCTAACTCAACTTTTAATCAACAACTTAACACCCTGCATTCTCAGCATTTATGTGTAATAACTCCTGCCACAGAAATTTAAGCCCCAAAGTAATCCACAAACCACCTTTGTTTTTTAAACTTAATAGTGAGAGCATTCATTGGTTTGACAGGACTTGTTGGGCACAGCTTCCAAAGTAATGAAATTCTTAGTTTTTAATGTGACAGAAAGGTCTCTTGTCTCCCTCCTTTTAAGCAGTGAAGCTCTGGTATGCAACTCCCTGTCAGAAGGGTTCCCATTAACATCCCCACCAGTGGATGGTGGCACACAACTGCCTTCTACACTCACCTTTGTGTTCTCTTTGCTCTTGGGTGTCTTTAAAGCAATGACTTAGTCTCTGCTGACTTTTCAAGCAGCTTAGCCTTTCTTGAAAACAATGCACTGAATTTAGACAATACAAAACCAAGGTGTTTTTAAGGTTTTCAGTGTTGGTATGTGGCTAGTGGTTGAGCCCTTAAAAAGGAGCTTCAAGTGTAGGGCTTTACACCCTCTGAACTACCCCAGCCTGTCCTCCTTCCTCTTCAGCACTTACATACCTTTAAAACTTCAGTTTTAAAGCAGGACATCTCTCCTGTGCTTCATGACCTCAGATCATTGTCTTCTGAAATCTACTATCATTATTTTAACAACTTGGATAGTTTCCTAAATTGGCAGAAGTTGTGTTACAACTATGATTAATTTTGTTCAATGCTACCTATAAAATTACTGTAAACACCTTTTCAGGTCAATTAACTTCACTATTGCACATCAGCTCCTAAACAGTCCCTTAACTAGAGTCAATGACTGTAGAAAAGCAAGCCACCTGAATTTCTCTTTGGTTTAGATTCTGTTTTAGAACTGAAGGCTAAATGAAAAATTAACATGATTATAAAGTTATTTTAAAATAATAGCTGTATACCTGATCTTTAGGAAATGTTTCACCATTATTCCTCAAACAATCTACTTTTATATGCCATCTCTCAAAAATTCTTCAAACTGTGACCTTAATATAAATGTTTGTATTATGTTGAATAGAGAAGTATCAGGTAGGGGAAAACATGATCACCATCACTCTTGTAGTTGTGAAAAACTGGTTGCCACAGCAAGAAATACCACACAAATGACAAACACACCAATAAGAACTTGTATTCAGTTGTAACAAACAGTTTTCTATTGCCAGGCAAACTTGTTAAACAAAATCCAAGCAGAAGCCAATTAAATAAAACATTTAAGGGCAGGAGGGAGAAGGTGCAGTGAAGAGGCAGCCCACAGAGTGTCAGGCAGCCAGGGGTCTTCTTGTCACTTCAAAGAAGCCTGGGGCTTACTGTAGGGCCACAAGGAAAAGCAACATGCTGCCAGCATAGGACACAAGACCATTTTCTTTCCCAGCACATATACATCCCACAGCTTCCAGATACCCAGACCTACTTGAAGGTGCTGACCCAATGTCCAACTGCTGTATTTCATGTTAAAATAATTGGCAGAGTTTCTCTTGCCATCCTCCCCAGGTGCTCAGCCTCTTCCAAGGTGAGCATCTGTGCACCTTGCCTTGAACACTGCTGCTTATTATAGCAACAGGAACAATACTGCTAATGGAAGAGACATTTTCTTTTGAACTGTGAGAGTATAAACACCTCAAATTGCTAAAGAATGTATCTCCAAAATTTAAAGTCCTTTCATTTGTCTTCCTGTTTCCAAGTCTCTGGGATTTGCTCTCCCAGGTTTACAAGCTTTCCTTAGTAAAAGTAAGGACTGCATGTTTTGGCTTTTTCAAATATATGCCAAGGTTCCAATTTTTTTCCCCTGTCCTTTTTCCATTTCATTGCAGGGAAAGGAGGGGGGAGGCTTGTAAGATCCATAGTAAAGAGAAATGTTCATGTGCTTTAAGGGTTGTGTGTCTGACTGTTATACTTGAACTCTTCTAGAAATGTATCAGAATTTTTGCTAAGAAATAGAAATCCTACCCCTCTAGAGATGCTGGACATACCAAACACTTCAAACTGGTCTTAGCTTACTAGACATACATGGGTGAACTGTTACTTCCACAGACACTGCTACCAGGTGCAGCAATGTTCTGATTGGCTCTTCCAGCTATCTCCAGAAAAGTAAGTCCAAAAAAAACCCATTTGCAAAAGTCCAGGAAAATGGACTTGTTTGCCATGCCAAATTGTACACCCTTTAAGCTCTGGATCTGCAAAAGTTTATATGAAGTTGGAGTAATAAAATCCTTGCATAATTTAATACTTTTTCCTAGGATACAGGGAAGAAAACACACCACTGAAAACCTTCACAATTATCTATAACAGTATTGCTGAGAGCTTAGTCACTTTGACTTCCAGCTCAATAAATCATTGAAAAAGTGCTCAACTGTTACCAAATTTTGCATAACTTACCCTCTTTTATAAAGTTAAAGTATTATAAGAATGTAAAATATTCATGTTCCAACAGCTTTATCAAAAAATCTATGTTTAAGGAAAAAAAAACCAAACAGATGAATGTCAGTGCAGATGAATGTAAAGTTTTTGTTTCTCCTCTCCTTGAAGAGTCTTGCACTAACACTTGCATAATAAAACTTTGGTTTAATTCATTTTCACACAAAGATTAAAATCACATTTTTCCATCCATATCACAAAAACACAGAATGTTAGGAGTTGGAAGGGACCCCTAAAGATCATCTAGTCCAACCCCCCCTGCCACAGCAGGATTCCCTAGACCAGCTCACATAGAAGCACATCCATGTGGGTTTTGAATATCTCCAGAGAAGGAGACTCCACAACCTCTCTGGGCAGTCTGTGCCAGTCCTCTGGCACCCTCCAGCACAACTGTAGGAAAAAATACATTCTTTTTTTCTTATCTCATTATTTAATGGTTATTCATTGACTAAAACAGTGCTGAAAGTAGAACTCTTTATTTACAGGTCCATCAAGTACAATATGCTTTAATTTGATTCAAGACTTTGTAGATGTAACAATTTATTTGAATATAAAATATAATATGCAAAAGAAAAGAAAAAACCCAAGATCAATAAGATCTGTTTTAACAGATCATGAGAAACCATTTCTTGAAAGAAATGGCAATTAATAGAGAAAAGATAAAGGCAGAAGAGGGTTCAGTCCCCCAATATAAGATTTTGTTCATGTCCATTAGGTTCATGCCCTTGCTGACAGCTGGCAAGTAATACATTATTGCAAGTAACCAATATACATCCCTTGGTCAAACATTACAACTCTGCATCAGGAAGTTATGAATTTATGAAGTGCATAGATGTACCTAGAAAATATCTTTGTATCTGCTGAAAATGCCCTTCCCTCCCTACTTTCTCCCCACAATCCTTTTTTGCCTTGAAAACATGGTTTCTTTAACCAGTGAAAATATTATTAACATAATTTTTAAGTCTGTAGGGTATCAGGCAGTCATTCATAATATCATGGATACCATAAGACACAAAAATGCATATTTCAGCCATTGGTTGCACACATTTTGACTATGCATTTTGTACCAGGGTGGGTTTAAAGATTATTGAACATGAAAGTGAACAAAATAGCAGCTTTTCCATTTCACATAGCTGATTCCAAAGCCTGAATTTCTAAGTGTATTAGAAGACCGATATCAGAATCAATTGGCTTTCCACATGGGGGTCATCTGCAAGAAGCCTCTAATCTTGTCAACATTAGCCTTCCAGGATGTCCATTTTCCACAATGATATATTTAACCTCCATTACCTATTACAAAACAGTCTCTCCCCTACCTCCAAGGCACTAAGAAGTACCATTCTTTGGCCATGCTTTCTGAGCTCTCTGGTCATGCCCTGAGTAAGGCAAATTGTTCCACAGGGCAATGATTGTTCATAGGACACTTAAAGACTAATTTCAAGCTTCACCTATGCAATCATATCTTGAGTCCTATCTGGCAGCTATACAAAAGCCCAAAATGCCAGCAGACCATATATATGAGGCCTGTCCCTAAAGCACTTTGGAGGAAGAGCTTGTTCCTTGCAGGAACTGAGCCACATCACTGGATACTGTGCTCTCACCTCACATCAATTATTCACCTCCTAAAGCATTTTTTTTTGGCTTACTGGCAGAACAGCTTCCCACAGGTAACTCCCTACCTTACAGAAAGGAGAAAGGGCAACCTAGTTCCCTTCTGTGAATTTATATGGCCTCTTTAAACTCCTCATATATCCCCACTGGGAAGCTTCTCTGAATGATTTTAAGGACTCCAGAGTGTTGTTCTCCTTTCTGAAAATGCTGACATTGTTCCTATGCCTTCTTTGAAAGATTTTAGCATAGTTAAGACAGGCAGAATTTTCCTTCTGGACCTATCAATATTCTTCTGGGCTCTAAGTTTTAGATGTTTCCAGCTCTAAAAGTATAAGATACTCTAAAAAAAGAGACATTTGCTTTAACTGTCTGTTACTTCCTGGAAGTTCTTAAATTTTCATACTGATTTTTTTAGCAGTCTGCTAAAACCATTCATTTGATGGGGTTTTTTTCATGTTAAGAGCACTGATTCATTTTTAAACTTTGCCCTCTCAGACCAGTGTTTCCCTGCCTAAAATCTTATGGGTTTTGATTGGACTTCTTAGCAGGACATCCTGCTAGGAAGCATGGTGCTTATGTACTGATGGAACAGCTCTTGAGCAACAAGGTTGGGTCCAATCAGGTAGCTGAAATGAATGTAGACTGCTCAGGACCACTGCTATCTCCATACAAAGCCACCTCATTTTGCCTCTACTGACTTGTGAAAACAAGTGCAGTGCAGACACACCCACAGGAAGAAGGAGAAAGGAAGCTTTTTTTATCTGATACATGCTCAAAGACTTCTGTGCCTTGAGGCAAAATACTGCATTGGAAATGGTAATCCAGAATAATTTAGCACAGTTATGGTATGCTTAAAAATAATAAATACAAGTATGCTTAGATTTTTTAATGACTTGGCTTAGGGGGATTCTGAATCCCCTAAAAACATGCTATTTTGCTATACTTCATCTAACAGCCTAATTAATTCTATTTGGAAACATATAAATTGATCACATTAACATTAACACATGAATTCTAGACAAACAATATTTTATGTATCTCATAAATGTTTATATGTAGGGATGTGTTTTAAACACAATGATAGTAATATAAACCAATTCATGGCATCAATATTGAAACTTAGAATAAGAGGCATCTCTTATCCCTATCCACAAAGTAACCTAGGGTCTCATATCCCATCATCAAACATTAAAGTTTTGATCTTTATTTATTCTGACACTGGCCCAAAGGAGACTAAAAGCTAAGAAACCAAGCTCAGCAAATTCTGTCATTGACAAAGACATTTTGTGTTTACTGAGGGCAGCTGAACACATCTGAAAATACAGTTATTAATCAGTTAGTTTTCCAAATGACTCCTGCAGAAGTTCTTTATCAGGTTAATAAAAAACTGCTATATAATAATTAGACAAGCTCAAGTGGTGTAAAGATAGTCCTTAAGCCTTAAGTTAAAGGTGAATATTTTCTCTTTCCTAGGAACTTCAGAAGACAAGTTACAAGCTACCCTCCACAGATGCTGCTGCTGGTGTATAGAGAAGGTCAAAGCACTCAGCACTGTGAAGACTGCAGCTTGCTCAAAGCTGTGAAGGATAGTTCCAGAGAGACTACCACAATTTACAGAGGTAACCAGAGCTGGACAGTTTAGCCTACAGTCCCTTTCTGCCTTTTCTTTTCAGGAAAACACAAAGATGGCTTAAAGAATTCTTACTTTTCACTTTATTTGGTTCCAAAACCTGCATTGTGCTTCTGAAACCACAAAAGTGACAGAAAATATCCATCAGGATACTTCAGTACAAAATTTGCTTGAAAGAAAGACTGTAGCATCAAATAAGGAAGATCAATTCCTTGTAAAACCTTAATAATACATAATAAAGATCTTTTTACCTTACACTTCAAGGGCAAAACCAACACAATGATTGTAAAAGATTCTCTAATATGTTAGATATATATATATATATGACATTTTTAAGTGAAGGAGGACTTCAGGTGCATTCCAAGGATGCTTTCTCCTCTGTTTAGAACAGCAAAATCTTCATATCCAGAGGCCTCTTTTTCACTTGTTTTCCTGATCTGATTTATGAAACAATTAGTAACAATCATTAGTGTTAGTACTTATGGTGTTGTAAAAATATTAAATTCATTTAAAGTGAGTTCTACTCCTTCCTCTGTTCTATCTATACTCTAGCCTCTATTTGCATTAGTTGGTATCATAAACCAACTGAAAATCAGGAAGCTTTTCAAGCCTAAGGACTACAACTCTCCAAATTCACAGAACTGCACAGTTGCATTAGCAGGTAATAAAGTCAACAAAATATACCCCAGTACAGAAAGTTTCACAGATATTTTTCAGGCATCACAGACATGTTTGTGAAAGTTAGGTGAATTTTGATCCTTATTCCTTTTGAAAATTGTGGCCAAAGCCTCAGTTATAGCAGTCTAAGTGACAAAAAATACTGTTCTCTTTGATGTAATTTTAAACAGCTATAAGATGGAGGAAAGGAAAACTTTCCCAAGTTAGAACTGTTTAATTAGTGGTTTTTAAAACTGTGGACTTCATGTTTCTATGTTTTTGCTGGTGAAAAAATCCCACATTCATTACCAGTAAGGTAGCAATGAGGGCACTACAATAACACCCAGGTTTGGAACACCAAGCCATTTAACTGCTTTCTGACAGTACCCCCAAGGGATTTCAAGATTTGATTTAACCTCACAAACACAGTACAACAAAACAAAAACCAAAAACAAAGTACAACTTTGAGTCATTGATTTGTTTGGGGTTTTTTTTGGTTGTGAAATCACATTCCATAAACCTCAAGATATCTTCTCAGTCCAAGTCCAAACTTGAAGATCTAACTATAAACAAAGCAGAGAAATGTAAGATGTTTAAGTACCATTCACTTCCTAATTCCTGACAGGTTTCTATTAAAACCTCAAAGTTATGCATAGCTGAAGGTAAATCAAATAATGTCTGATAATACCAGGAAAGGGCTGCTTTTCCAAGGATCACTCAGCAAACCACAGCTTGTGTTCTGTGTCTTGCTAACTAGAATGCTAGAGCAATATGTTATTCAGCAAACAACAACAACAAAGGTGTTAATTGGCATAGGAGTCATCAGAATTAACATCATGTGAAACATACATAGTAAATCTGAAACAGGTTAATCAGTCTGTGTGGTTGTTCTCCTTTAGGTGCTTAAAAATAACAGTTGCAAATCTGTATAGTAGTACTACAAGCTAATAAACATTGTCTTTTGATTACACAACTTCACTGATCTGGGGAAAAAAAATATTGTTTTCCCATATTTGCCAGATATCTTGAATGTGTTAATTTTTTCCCAAGTTTCCAATTTAAATACTTTTTACTTTAAAAAAAAATATATCAAAACACACCAAGATTTCCCTGATCTCATGTGAATTCAAATCACTTTTCTGAGAAAGTAAGTTCTGACTAGTGATTCCTATTAAATCAGAAAAAGTCCCACTATGCCTACCTAAAAAATGATTCAAGACATGGCAGGCAAAATATAGGATACTATTCCAAATGACTTCAGCCCCAAACCCTTTCAACTTTTTGCACTCTTCAGTACTGAGTCAAGTTATAACATTGATTATTCCATATGATAGAACTGAAATTTAAAATTAAATATATTTAAAATGAAATATAGCAACACAGTGCAAAATTATGCACTCTGCTGGAAAAGCTTGCTATGGCACTGCAATCATAGTCATCACCAACACTAGATTTCACTGGGTAATATTTTTTTTTCCCCTCTGAGCAAAGTAGAACATTTCCAGGGAAATCACCCTGTTACACTTCATGTGGTGGTGAACCTCTTTTATAGTCACACTTGTCTTTGGCAGCCTTGTTCTGTAGCCCTCACTATGTAAAGGCAAGAAAGATGCCATAGTTTAACCCCAGCCTCATTCAGCCACTCCCTCCCTCCCTCCTCAGTAGGATGGGGGAGAGAAACAGAAGAATAAAAGTGAGAAAACTTGTGGGTTGAGATAAAGACAGTTTAATAGGGAAAGCAAAAGCCATACAAGCAAGCAAATGGAACTAAGGAATTTGTTCACCACTTCCCACCAGCAGGCAGGTGTTTAGCCTTCTTCAGGGGTCCAGCATGCATAAAAGTTACTTGGGAAGACAAACATCATCACTCTGAATATCCTTCCCTTCCTTCTTCTTCCCCCATGCTGAGCATGATATCATATGGTATGGCATATCCCCCTGAGGTCAGCTGCCCCAGCTGTGTCCCTTCCTGACTTCTTGTGCACTCTCAGTTCACTCACTGGTGGGATTGTGTGAGGGGCAGAAAAGGCCCTACCTATGTATAAGAACTGATAAACTGTAACTAAAACATCTCTGAATTATCAACACTGTTTCCAGCACAAATAAAAATACATAGCTCCATACTAGCTACTTTGAAGCAAATTAACTCTCTCCCAGCTGAAACTAACAAAGGAGAACAACATAGGGGTAGTGTGCTGCAGTATATAGTCTGGGGAGGCCAGGGTATAGAAGCCAACAGAAAGACTGTGCAATTCACAGGGAACATTGCAGTAGCACTGTGAAAAAAGCATTTTAATTTGTACCTTGAGGAAAAAAAGAAGGAAAAGGGATAAATAAAAAGAGTAGGAAAAAAGTGGGGGGAAGGGAAGAAAAAAAAAGGAAGAAAAAAGGGATTATACCTTTAGCTATCTGATTTTTTCCCCTAAAATATCCTGAAGTAGCATGCTTTTTTGGGAATGGGATAGAGGGAGGAATTAATTGAAAACTTAATGAAGAAACATTGCATCAAACATAGTCTGAACAAGCCCTAGTTAATCTCTTCAAGCAGACAGTAAATCCTGTGATGAACTTCCAAAATATCCAAGGAGAGGCAAAATTGTAAACAGACCAATTTTTTTCTGAATGAAAAAGATGCCTTTATATACTTCTATACTATGCTACTCTTCAGTTACATATATTTTGTTCTCAGTGTGGAAATACACATTTCATTGCTTCATCTTTTTTGTAGAAGCCAAAATGTTTCAAGTCTCTTTGAATGCAATACATGGCACTAAGCACATTTCCAGCAAAGGCAATATCTTTTGTCACAGGTTTTCTGCTCATTAAAAAAGAAAAAATGAAAATAGGAGATATATTTATAGTTTATCCTTGTTCACAACCAATCTCTGTAGGACCATGGATTGTTAAATTGTTCCTAGATTAATTGTGAAATAATGTTCTTCTGAGGTAAGAAAAGAGTAAGAATTACAATTTTTAGCTTCATACTTCCTGGATTATCTTATTAAGACTCTTGGCATGGTATGTGTCACTGTATCATTTTACAGCCAGCTATGTAGCAACAACTAGAGTATAAATGTGAATCATCAGCAGCACAACTTAAATTGCAGGAGATGAACATTCTAGTAAATGACAATGTTCAATACAACTTAATGCTTCAGTCCTGAAAATAGCAGTCACCCCATGTCCAGCAATGAAGAATCAAGGCACCATAACTCTCTCTTATTGTCATTAATAAATCCCTGAGCAGAGATGGTGACCACACCCCTGAAACAAATTCAGAAAAGTTTGACTGTATCCTGAGATGCTGGTAACTTTCATTATTAGCTCACCTGCAGCATATCCACAGTGGCACATGCACCTTCACAAATGTCTAAGCACTTTGACTATATCCCAAAAGTGTGACTGAAGCCCTCTGTGGACACACCTACACTAATTCAGGTACTAGTAACAACACAGCCAGAACAGCAGAGCTCTGTGTGAGCTGCAGAGCCCTGCCAGCACACCTCAGCTACCATGCAGGGAACAATGCTGCTGTCACCAGACTACAGCCTCAGTTTGCCCTAGCCAATACCACTCCATGACAATGCTTCTGGAATTGGATTGTGCAGAGACAGCTGAAATATATTTTCACCAAGACTCTTTCCCTGCAGTTGAGCAGTAAGCTAAGTATGTGCTAAGCAGATAGCAGGTGTATGTAGTATCTTGGTCCTCATACAGACTAAGCATCCCATTTCTATTTCCCAGAAAAACTGTCTGCAAGACAATTAGGGACATAGAATTGTTCACTGATCCAGGTCTGCAGTTTGACTATGGGCCAGTGAAACTGAAGATATGGTTCTGGACTTTCTTAGAAATGAAAATATCAGCTCTTCCCTTGTGGTGATGGTGAAGCTGATAAATCCAGGGATGGAAAGAAACTCATATCTATTCTTTCAGCAACTAGTCAGGACAAGCAAAAGATAAAGCACCACCCCTTACTGAAGTGACCTCTGGACCACTGCAAGCATTAGGACCTTCTTAGTTACAGAGCCCACCATCCTAACTCACCAGCTCTCACCTGAAACAGCTTGCAAACACACATATATATCCCCAAGAAAACCACTGTATCTTTGGGCCTCATGGGAGTCAGTGCAACAATTTTCAGGTTCTGTCTTAGGCTTTACCTTATAACCATGTATTACTTCCTCACAGATCTGATTCTTCTAAACCTTGCACCAGTACACATGTTTATGCAACAGCCAATGTGAGTAACAAAGTGATATCCCAGCAAAGAAGCAAGCAGGTATACACATTGTAAGGAAATGGTAAATCAGATGAATAAAACATGGTATTTTAAACTACAAATTGACAGGACAGATATCCTGTGACTATTGAGAGTCAGTGTTAGCATTGCTACACTGCATAAAGGTAGGAAGAGTGAGTGCATGTATCTGCATTGGAAAGAGAGGCTGTGAAAATAAGGGGATGGATATAATTACCAAGATCTAGATATGGAGGAATCACAGTAGGGAATGGGGGTGGTAGTGATATTTACCTATGCAACATATGGTTAATAAAGTGGTTACTTGACAGCATATCCATTTTTTTCTGGTTTGGGCAGCCTTCTCTAGAGCATACAGAAAAGTCATAAGCTGATTTTAAATAATGTAGATATGTTCAATATTATTTGCTGCCTGCACAAAACAGCTGGTCAGAAGACAGGAATTTATGGTCTTTCCCAAGCTCTTAAAGAAGAGACTTTCATATTGACATCTCCCTAGTTACAAAGGACAGGCAGATTTTTGAAAGTGAGCACATACTCCTCTGGATATCTGTTTCAGGCTCTTGGCAAACTGCACAGATATAGTCCTTTTATGTTTCTGAGGCACTCTCCAAACTTACATATAAGTACAGGTTTCAGTGATGAAAATGGCAGCATGATCCTCTCACCTCCATGAGTCAAATGACAACAAAAGAAAAGATCTTCAGAAATGACTAAGTGATTCAGTGTAGACCCATCTGACAGTTGGCTACTTGTAGCTATAATAAATGATTGTTTGACTTGCTATTGTTGACTTTTGTCAGCTATTGTCTCCAAAACATCACACTACACTTAATTTTAACGATTCAGTCCCATATTTCTTTCCTTATTTTTACCTGATAACATTCAAAATAATCCAAAAATATTTTAAGACTGACCATGACAAGGAGATCACCTTCTTACATTTAAGTTACATACTTATAATCCTTCTTAATTTAGAAATGTCATAACTGGATATATAAAATAGAAAATAATTACTCTAAACTATTTAGTATAAAGTAACAAACCCAGAGATCTAAACAAGGTGTTTGGCAACAGTTTTTTTTAAAATGGATGCTTTGATTTTGCAGACTTCTCTTACATGTGAATTTCTGAAAGCATTAAAAAAATAGGATTGTTTTGCATCATGGGTGAGATACCTGGAGTTATGTATAGATAACTATACATTGGCTGTACAGTCTTCAGGGTGTATCACACATCTATGTGGCATACCTGACTGCTAGGCCTGAATTTTTGTTAAGACAGAAAATGAGGGGAAAAAAATGTCTGCATAAATCTGAGAAATCTCAGTTGGATAAATTTCTCAGAGGTTTTTACAAAGCAAGTTTTAGTCCTGGTAAGAGCTGAGAGAAACCTATACCTGATTACATTTTTTGCCAAATAAAAAACTGTTTCACCTCCTGTCCTTCAGATTTACCATGCAGACACCTGCTAGTCAGGCAGGGAATGGTATTTCACCACTAAATGATCCAGACTCACAAGAAGAAGAAAAAAAGAAAGTACAGAAACCTGCAAGATGGAGAAAAAGTTGCATAGCTTGGAATGTCAGTCCCCAGCACTAGGGAAAGCTTCTACTAGATATGAAGACATCTAATGCATCCTCTGTACTGTCCTTCTGGTAGTTCATGCATGCAGGTCTGGTCAGAGGCTTGTACTTCTTACCTCCTCATGTGTTTTTTCCCCCAAGTCCATAAACAGGTTCTCCCAGTACTTGATATCACCATGGAAGGCCAAATTACAAACAGCTCAGTAAAAGCATTCAGCATGAAGCTACTGTCCCTCTGAGGTGCATGGGATGAGGTAGTTTCACTTGGATATTTTCATTTAAAGAATTTCAAAGTGTTGGCTCAGGAATCCCTTCTCAGTGGTGACACTTGAACCATCATTCTCCTTCCAACCATCTTTTTATAAAAGGCTGTTACTGTGTAAAGATCACCAATTAGCTTTTCTCATCTAGTTTCAGGACTGGAACATGGCATAAAAATACATTTTTTCCCCAGTGAGGATGCCAGAGCACTGGCACAGACTGCCCAGAGAGGTTGTGGAGTCTCCTTCTTTGGTCATCAGCCTGGTCAATTTGCTGAGAATAGAATTTATTAATACATAAACCTTGATTTCTGCCCACTGTTTGCAGGACAACACAAAACCACAGAAGGCAGCAAAGAGAAGAGTGTCACTGAGTAACAAAATGAACCCAGTCATCTAGAAATTCAACCAGGTGGGAATTTTTGCACCTGCAAGCATCCTTTAAGATAAGCTAAATTTGCTAGAAGGTGATTGACAATTTTCATCAGTCATACAAACTGAATAATGTAGATGCAGGGCTGCTTCTCATCTAATGCAAAGTGCTGAGCACAGAATCCTAAACAAACACTGTCCAATTTAAATCCAGTCTGCACAAAAACTGGAGAAAATCATTTAACCCAATGTTAGCCTGCAATGCCATCTGATTACTTGTAAAGCAGCAGGAAAATTAACCCTGAGAGCAAAAGGAAAATGATAGGGTATGTTAGAGTCATGTGGAAAAAGGCAAGAACAGAAGTTCCAAGCCCTGTAACGGTGCTAGTGTTAGATGACAACTAATGTTTGCCTGGACTCTCATTACAGCAAAGTGCTGTGTTAGTGGGAGGTAAGCCCAGATCCTCATGTGCCTCAGTAGTGACTATTTTGCTGAAGAACCCTACTGTCATTTATAAAAGAGTTTCAGAACTGCAGGGAAGTAGCAAAGCAAATCCTCCAGCTTGGGAAGGAACATGCACACGGGCAGGCCAGCTGCGCTCAGGAATTAGTTGGTGCCAAAGAAGCTGAGAGAGATCTACTTCCTCTGGTGTCCCAGATCATTCTACATCATATGAGTTGTTATTCCAAATCTAATGGCCAATCCTTTTCAAAACCTCTTGATCTGCTCTTCCTAGAAGTATTCACAGAACTGAATGTTTGTATTTTCAGCTGCAAATTGATCCTAGAGGTGCCTTAAATGGGTGTCACTGTCATCAGTCAGTGTGACATTAACCCTGGTGGTGGGATGCTCTGGGACAGCCATCTGGCTCTGCTTTGTTTTTTCTTAAGACTGGGGCAAACCTCCAAGATTTCAGAACATTATGAGTTCTGGTTTCTCCTTCTCTGCCTTTTCTCATGTCTTCAAGATCTTTGCAGCTCTAACATTGTTTTCTTAAACTCAAAACATCTCAAGACTTCAGCCTTCTAGTAAGCATTGTGCTGGCAGTGATAAAGCCAGGTTTTACTGGTCTTGTGATATGCCACTATTTTTTTTAATAAGTATTTTAGTAGTGTAATGAATAACCCACCTACTTATTAGACCAGCATTACACATTCAATTTTAAACTTTAGAAAAGCTTGCTTAAATATAGTCTGTATTTTTTCTGCAGCACAATCCTGATAGCTTTACACAAAACCACATCAAGTATAGGCAGCTTCTCCTTCCATTAATGATAAAGGCTAGAAATAGGCTGTTCTGGGCAAGCTGTCCCAATAACCCTAATTGCTTTTTTGCCAGATGTCATTCTCAGAAGCAACTCTGACAAGTCCCATTCCTGCCCCTTTCTTCCCTCATCCCCATCAAAATGACATTCTTTATAATCTAGCTATGATTAGCTAGAAACAGCTAATTTCCACAGCTATCCCTTTGACAAATGTTCAGGAGAGGATATCTGCCATCATCCCAGTTCTCCTAGGTTAGTGCTCAATTTACAGCCATCAAAGTGCTCTCTATCCTTGTCGAGAAAGAGGAACAGGACTGCTGGCCAGATTCCTCAGGAAAGGGAACCAGCTTCACCCAACTTAACCTCCTGTATATAAAGATATGAACTTCTATGCCCTAATTTTCCATCCAGACTACTCATGTACACTTAGAAAACATTTAGTTTTTCTTAGGAATGAGATAACTAAGTCACTGCTCAGTTAAAACCATACTGGTTTAGGACAGTGCATTCATGTCCCCTTAAGACATGATCATGAATAAAACTGTTTTGTGTTTGTGGCTTCTAGACAAAATACACTGTTTTTCCTTCCTGATTTTCACAAAGCCACATCAAAAGCATGATAAATTCCTCTGAGGATTAGAAGATGCCTCAAAATGAAAAGTGACTTATGTGCACATATCTAATACTTGAAATATGTCTGACAATATTAACTTTAAAGCACACTTTTAATGAATATAATTACTGCTTAAATAACTATAATAACCAAAGTATGAAACATTTATCTGATTATGAGATTTCACTGAAGCCAATAAAGCTTGTCTTTTTCTTTTCACAATGTGTCACCACATTTTTTCTTCAGTTTTTAATCCAGATGCAATCTGGCATGACAAAAACTGCTGGCTTCCCAGACACAGCCTGATAAGCCAGATTCCATGCTGATTCAAATCCTAATTCAGCAGGAGCATGTGGGTTTCAAAAGACAGCATACAACAGTTTTTGTTGTTGAGAAACTTCTGAAGAGAGATGAATCACCACAGCCAAAATCAAATTGCAAATTACAGGGATTTCTTTTACAGGACGAGGATCTCACCCATTTCCATCTTTGCATTCATCTACTACTTGTTTTTCTTTGTTTTCTTTCCAGTATTACATGAATTTATAGTGATCAGTTCCTGCTTTTGTTGCTGCTATATCAAACAATTTTATTTCCATGCACAGGGGGCACATGCCACTGGAAATAAATCATAATTTAAAAAATAATCCTAAGATCACATACACAATTTTTCTTCTGTATAATCCTAAGTGGAATCAATGCTTCACTTCCATTCCTGATAACAAATTGTGTGGTGTGATTTGCTTTTTGTTGTTGTTTGCCTGTGGCTTGTTCTTTTTCTTTGTTTGTTTGTGGAGTTTTTTTGCTTTGTTTTAAATTAACATTCCCATTTTTGTTGCCATAGTCTGAAGTTCTTGGCTCTATTACAAATACAACAGAATACAACAGATTAAGAGACACAGCCTGCTTCCTCCTATTTTAACTGTGAAACTGAGATGCATTGCCACTGACACCAACAGAATTACCCAGATTCAGATGTACAAGAATAAAAGACAGCATCATCTAAATATAAATTTGAATCAAAAATCAGGCTTACCTTCAGCTAAAAGCTTCTGATAATACTGTGATTGGCAAAGCACATTTAGATAAATATGTATGGGTACAGATAAATATGTATATAGACTATGCTTGTAGCTGCAAAAATGTGAATAGAGACAGAGATGAAACTTGTTTAACTATCTAAGAAGAGAAAGCAAGTGAGGAAATCAAATTGGAATCTGGAACATTTTCACAAATGTATTCTTTTGGATCATAAAATCCTCTTTTATAGACACATATATATGCAGGCAAACTTACTGAAAGCTAGCTAATAATGCTTCTCTCAGCACCTGATGCAACAGCAACAAGTACCTATTTGTCAAGGAAGATGATTTTCCCCAGTAAGTTAATGTCCTCAATTATAGTTTATCATAAACTGCTTTTACTATTCACTTTGAGCTGAAAAATAGCTCTGATTATGTCTTCATCCATTTGATTTTTCTTTACACACATGGTCTGCACAATGCAAGTTGAATCTTCCTTCAAATTCTCAGATCTGGAGTCATGTTACTCAGCTTAATCCTTAAAGCACCACAGCAAAAGACAAGGAAGAGGTATAAAGCACTATCTTGGCCAGACAGGGAGAGGGAGGGGTTGAAAAAGACATTAAACTTCTTATCTCCACCTCCATCACCACCTAGGCTATTTCATTTGAACCTGATGAGGTTTATATTTAGCACTCTTTGTGCCTAAATTATCAAAGCAATTTGAAAAGCATTATTTTCAACTCTTGTACAAGAAAACCCCTCCCAAAAATTAATTGAATGATCTGTCCAAGGCAGCTTCTCAAACTGCACCTGCTTTTCCTGCAACAGAAGGTTGGGCACATTTACCTGCAACAGAAATTCAGTCACAGTCTTGAACATGCCAGCAACAACACTGCCAGGAGTATAAAGTTTATCAGCACAATGCTCAAGTCTATGCTGAAAAACAGGGAACAGCAGCCCTGAGAGCACCACTCTAACATAACCATGCTGTGGAAACATGCAAAAAACATTAGCTGTGGGCATGGTGCCCACAGAAACCTACTTACTCTTAGACATAGCATTAATTTGCCCATAGGTGGAGCTCAAGAATGTGCATACAGTTCCTGAATTTTGTGGGATGAATACTGTCTGTCTTATGCACTTACCCTAGCTCCCCCTCTGGAAGCTTCATAAGCCTTACATCAAAAGCTAACACAGAAGTTTTTAATAGAAATGACTGTACAGGGCTAAAGCCATAGAAGTGTATATTCTGAATAAGGCATATCTGACTGAAAAGATGAACTGTCCCTTTTTTAAGTTACACAACAGTAATTTTTTAATTACCCATCCTGCTAATCTACTCAGACAAGCAATTTTATCTCCCAGGAACTCCTTTCTTCCCTTGTTCTCCCCCAGACTCAGACCCTTCCCTGTAAGCCACAGGGAAACAGATCACAAGGATGCCCCCTCCAAAAACCTAACCCCCAAGCACTATCAAACAAGTCTCCATTATCATTCATCCTGATTTTACAGCAGCAAAACTGTGATCTTCAGGGGGCCTTATACCATGAGCAGAAACAGATAATCACTTCCTTTTTTTTTGCTTTTCTTTGATTCCCAGATACCAGATAGAGGTAGAGCCACTAGAAACATTAGCTTCTTCAGATGATGTGCTCTCTCATTGAGAAGTGAAATGTTAGTAATCCACTTGGTTGTTAATTGCTGATATTTAATCTTTCAAATCTGAACAGGTTTTCCAATTGTTATTTTATTGTTTACATATGCAAAATAAAAAGAGCTATGCTAGGAGGCATCCCATAGGAGATCACAGATAGTCAAATATTTCAAATGACAATTATTAGCATAAATTAATCTGTCTTAGTAAAAGGACAGTACCTCTCAAACTGTGTTCCAAATTCTAACCACTGTCATCTCTCAAGAATGGGATCAAATACTGCTCCAAGTTACCCTTCTACAATGCTATCTGAACAGAACTGGGATCAAAATTTAATGACCATGCTAAAAATGCAGCTTCACAAGGCATATAAGCCAGGATCATATCTCCAAAGGCAGGATCAGCCAGCTGTAACCTAAGGAATGTTACACATTGTCAGTTTTGAACTTCATAAGGCAAGTACAGCCAGAGTACTCCCCTGAGGAAACTCAGCATTTGTGAAATCCCTATCAGCCTGGTAACATTTAAGATCCAAAGCAATATGCAACTGGCCAAATCCCAACTCCATTTAAAAACAGAGTTAATCTATATTAAGGCCACTAACAGATATAAAGAGTCTCAATTTACACCTATACAAATAAGACTAAGCTATATCTTTTGTTTAGGATCTTGAAGGGCAGACAGTTGCTCTAAATATTGTTATTATAACAGAGTGCCTGAAATGATTCTCTAAGCCAGTATCCACTAAGGATTAGTGGACACATGACACCTTTGGACAGTATATAAGTTCTGAGGTGTTAGCCTAAGAAGTAGTGAGAAAATTAGGAACTAGACAAAAAGCCAAACCTTGGAACTTAAGGAATAAAATAGGAAGAGTGATGGCCAGGGAAATCAGAACAGTAAGAGCAACAGAAGCCAGCAGAAAGCAGCATGGAGATTAATGATTTTCTGTTCTGTACATTTTTATGAGATGTATAACCATTCTACAGAAGCTGCAGCATCATTTGTGGCTGAACAAGATGAAGGTCAAGGTAGGCATAACCACAGAACCAACCACAGAAAGAAATGGCCTGACAGCAATCCACAGCAAACTGGCAAAGGAGGAAAACCACACTGAGTGAGCCAACATGTTACAGCATTTACTGAGGAGAGCAATTCACCTGGTTCAGTTTGCTTTATAGCAGTAAGCAGGCTAGCTGATGACATTGAAAAGGTAAACAATAACAGGAAAGCCATTATGGTAGCTGGAAAGTAAGAAGGCAAAGAAGTCTTGGAAGTACAAAAGAGAGCCCCAAAATTATAACTAAAATGGTGACATTCACAACTGAAATTGTGGAACAACCCTTGGAAAACAGAATCCCTCAAGCTGCCCTCCCACAGTTTAGTGTCTGACCTTGTCAGTACTGGGATGTTTGCAGGATTTTTCTACATGTAGTTCAAAGTATTTTAAGAGTTAAGGGCTCAAATAAACACATACATTGCTTGTCTAAAACACAGAAGGACCAAATTGCAAAAGGTTTCCCTTTCTTCTACACATACAACCTTAACAAGAGAGACTTTTCATGGCAGAGCTCTCTAGTTGGCATCTCTCAATTCTACAGAAGTTGGCCCAATAGCCAAAAACAATCAGAATTAATCTTTGAAGTCACCAAACATACCCATCATCATCCCATAACATATTTCTAGCATATTACAGAAGATAAACCACATCAGTTCAGCAATGCTAGAGTCATATATATATAAAAACAATAAAATTATGGAAATGCTGTGATACTGCTGTTGCCCTCTGTCACTGAAGTGGTGAGAACTCCAGGGGCTCTAGTAATCTTTATGATCTAATAGAATAAGCCTCTTTTCTAATTTGTGCATGCCAGCAACAGCACAATATAACCAAGTGCAATGAAGGCTAAGGAGTGGGTGCAGACCATAGTAAGGAGCAATGAGAGTCCCATAAGCCTTCCCTCTTACACTAAGAGAGGAAGGAGGAGAACAAACCAAGACAGGAGAGGGCATTGGCAGGAAACGAGCCTGGCACATTAGCTAAAGTGCTATCCACTATGTAATGCTAATGGAAGCACTTATCTGTACAACCCTTCCTTAAATCTTGCTTTTCCAACTACACAGAAGTAGCAGCAGGACTCCCATTACCACAGGATAGGGTTCTCCTTAGCAGCTTTCTCAAAAACTGAAATGCAGACTCATTGCTCTACATTTGTGCCATGCAAAATTAAGTTTTCATGAGTCAAAAATGGAGATACTGAATTCCCAGACCAGTTACAGGTAACTAAATTAAAGTATGAGTCAGCTCAAAATAAACAGCACCCCCCACTCCACTGGCTGCAAAAATCCCTCCTCAGCATTAACTCTGTTGTAGTCTGTTTGCCACTTTGTTTATGCAACTCCTCTCTCCCTCATAACATTTATGCACCAAAATTGAGCTCTACAGTCTGTTAAATATATGCCAACTCATCAAACTCAACATGTTTTATGCAGACACATCCATTTCAACAATGTTTTCAGAGAAAGTTCATTTTTAGGAACAAGCAAAGCATGCAAAGATGATTACCATGGGCTAGGAAGCTGGAACCCCAGGTTCAAGTACCTGAGCTCTATCTCAGTGAGTGACATAAGATATAAAACTGCTTCTGAAAGTAGGGCAGAGAGAAAACCTGATGTGGAGTTCCCCAAATCCTACCAAGTGATCCCACACCATAGACCAAGTTACTTTTTCCTGAACTAAGGGTCACATAGGCTTTGCTTGAAAAGGGAAATGCATTGACATTCAAACACCAGATCAATGTAAGAACCTTAGAAGTATTTAATTTTCCTTATGGTATCTGAAACAGAATTTAGAAGCTTTGGGAGATGAGTTAAGTGATAAAATGCCCCTGCATTGTAGGCAATGGCTGATGCTCAGAGACTGGTTCTTTCATCCTGCTGCTTTGCTTGTCCCATGTTATGGCAAAACATACAAATATGAGGGGGAAAAAAACAAAGCACCAAATTCTTGGGTTTAGTTCTGCCAGAAAAGCTCTGCTACTTTTTCATCACACTCAACAGAAAGGAACATTCAAAATTAATTCCCAAAGTATTCTTCAATAAATAGCTGCAATTTATCTGGAAATTAGAGTTGGGCATATATTTGTTGATGCTAAATATTTTTTTTAATGTTATTTAAATGGCTAAAGATAGCTGTAATTTTCCCTCAAAGCATCCTGACAATGAACCACAGTAAATCAAGTTAAATATATTAACTGAGCTGCAGTATCAGGTGGCATTGTTTGAACATTTACTGTAATAATAAGTTGAATGACAGGAACATCTGACCAGAAAAACAATGTGGAGTTGAATGGCCTGTGAATAGCAAAATAGCACTTCACTTCAACCACTCTCATACCACAGCCACCTCCTCCATCTCATCCACTGTTCCACAGCAACACATTGGACAGATAAGAAGAGAGAGAGAGAAAAATAAACAAGGGAAAGTTCAAACTGTGTTTCCACCTCCCTCTAATTCTGCAGCAATCAGTTGCACCACACAACAGCACATTTTGTTTAGGGAACGTTGCTGAGCAATGCTTACACAGAGTCAAGAACTTTTCTGCTCCTCACCTCACCCTCCCAGTGAGTAGTCTTGAGGTGCACAAGAAGTTAAAAGGGTACACAGATGGGACAGCTGATCCCCAGTGACAGAAGAGATATTCTATACCATATGATATCATACTCAGCATATAAAGCTGGGGAAGGAAGCATCCTGGTCTATATCAGAAGGAGCATGCCCAGCAGGACCAGGGAAGTGATGGTATCCCTGTATTGGCCACCTGTGCAGCCACACCTTGAATAATGTGTTTAGTTTTGGGCCCCTAACTATGAGAAAGATGTTGAGTTGCTGGGGCATGTTCAAAGAAGGGCAATGAAGCTGGTGAGGGGTCTGGAGAATAAGTCTTATGAGGAGCAGCTGAGGTAACTGGGGTTGTTTAGCCTGGAGAAGAAGAGGCTCAGGGGAGATCTGATCTCTCTCTACAACTAACTGAGAGGAAGTGGTAGTGAGGTGGGTGTCAAGGTGTTTTCCCAGGTTACTAGTGATAGGACAAGAGGAAATTGCCTCAAATTGCACCAGGTGAGGTTCAGGTTGGATATTAGGAAAAAAATATTTACTGAAAGAGTGGTTAGGCATTGGAACAAGCTGCCTAGAAGTGGTGGAGTCACCATCCCTCAATGTGTTCATAAGACATATAGACATGGCACCTTGTGACATGGTTTAGTGGCATTGGGGTGCTGGGTCAACACTTGGACTTGGTGATCTTAAAGGTCTTTTCCAACCTTAATGTTTCTATGATTCTGTATAGAAGGGTGTGATGGCATTTGTCCTCCCAAGTAACCATTGATCATGATGGAGCCCTGCTTTCCTGCAGATAGCTGAACACCTGCCTGTCCATGGGAAGTGGTGAAAGAATTCCTTGTTTTGCTGTGCTTGCTTTTCCTTCCCCTATTAAACTTTTTTTATCTCAACCCATGTGTTTTCTCATTTTTACCCTTCTGATTCTCTCCCTTATCCCATTGGGGAGGTGAACAAGCAACTCTCTGGGGCTTAGTTGTTGGCTGGGGTTAAGCCATGACACCAAGATTAAAAGTCTACTGAGAAAGCCAACATGTAACAGAAAAAAAGTGGCACACAACAACAGTCATCTTCAACTACAAATAGAATTTGGGAACCAAAAACAGAGGGGCAAATGATGAAGTATAAAGTACAGATTTTTTTTTTCCCCCCTTATTATCTTTTTCACACCATTTTGGGTACAAGCTATGTTTTAGAAAAGTATAAAGGCATAGTAAGAAACAGAGTAAAGAATCACTGGCTTTAATTTATGAAGATATTACCAAAATCAATTTTGCCTTGAGATGGTTTCTTCCAGTAGTACCATCTCCAGCAGTAATTACACAAATGTATCCAACAGCAAAGTTTTTTCTGCAGTATTTGTTCCAAGCCAAGTACAGGGTAATTAACCCTGTAAACTATAGGCCTTATTCAGCACCACTTGCACAGTCAAAGTTTCTGCTGAAACCTGAGGGATTTCTACATAATGAAGGCATAAAGGAAATGGTGAACTGGTTGAAGGACAGAAGCCAGAGAGTTGTGGTCAATGGGCTGGAGTCTAGTTGGAGACCTGTGTCTAGTGGAGTCCCTCAGGGGTCAGTACTGGGACCAGTACTTTTCAATCTATTCATTAATGACCTGGCTGAGGGAACAGAGTGTGCTTTCAGCAAGTTTGCTGATGACACTAAACTGGGAGGAGTGGCTGACACACCAGAGGGTTGTTGACTTGTTGTCTCCTTCTATTGAGGTATTCAAAACCCTCCTGGAGTGCTTCTGTGTGACCTGGTCTAGGGAAACCTGCTGTGGCAGGAGGGTTGGAATAGATTATCTTTCAACGTCTCTTCCAACCCCCAAACACTCTGTGATTCTGTGATCAGGTTTAGCTTTATATTGCCCAGGATGGAGCAGGGGTTTGGATTTGAGGAACCTTATGAATTCCATCCAACTTCAGATATGCTTTGATGCTATACTTGAAGTCAGTGGAAGTTCTTATGCTGAATTCTCACTACTGCCTGTAATCCAGGTATGTTACAAACACAGGAAAATTAATCAGCAAGTAGTTTTGGTATTTGTAAAGTTCAAAAGAAGAGTGACATATGTTAAAATTTGACAAATTGTCTATATAGTCAACAAAAGGTTTAAACTCAGCATCAAAAAGAAAAGTACTTATGTAAGAGACATATTCAAGAGGAAATTTGTATCAGATGGAAAGGTATGAAAGCAATTCAGAAGTTTTAACTGCAGCCTTCAACTAACTCCCATTTTTAAATCAAATGTAAAGAAAAGCAACAACAAAAAATAACAGAAGTTATTATCCACAGATCTCACTAGACAAAAGAAACAGCCACACCAGCTAAAGCAACAACTAGAAAAACAATTGACTTTTCAAGGTTATTTTTCATATATCTTTTGGAAGTAAAACTTGCAATATATCAATTAATAAATGGATGAACATATTTTATTTTCACACTAGCAAAATATGTAGATATGTGTACACACACACTTCTAGAAAACCTACCAGACACAGTAGTTACATCAGGATGTGATGAGCTACTGTAAATAGGTTTTGAACACTTATGGTAGACTATCTCAGAATAGAAGGAAGGGATGAGTGGTAATGCAATTACCTGTTTTATTGTGCTCAATTACACTTACATAATAAATCAGTAACCAACTGGCAAAAGGCAAAAATTCCTAGCACTGAGGCTAGAAAAAGAGGGAAAGGGGAAAGGATATGTGGCAGTTTTATGAAAACTAAATCTTCCAAGGATGTGCTTAATGGCACTAAAAAGAAAGCAGTATATGGAGATGAGTAAGGATTATGGAACATAGAGGAATGGGAGGGGCTCTAACTACATTAGAAATGTGACTAGAAAGGCCACCTTCAGTGTTACTTTATAAGGCAAAGTCCCTGTCCTGCTGCCAACTGATGCATAAATTTCACTCCCTTTGAAGTTAATTATAGTTGTGCCCATTACAACAGCTACTGTTCTGCTGCTAATTCTCATATCCATTTCCAAGAGCCATTGTTCTCTAGTTTGCTCAGATAAAAAAAGGACTAGGTTAAAAAAAGAATAAGTCTTGAAATGTTCACACAAGTGGTGAACCTGTGTTTGTTCATCAGTGCAATCCAGGCATTCTCCTTCCTTTCTTCTTAGAGCAGATTATTGACTCAGTCTAATGGATCTCCTGCTTGCATTCAGTTTTGGTCTAATGCCATATTCTGGTAAGAAACTTTTGAGTGTGAAATATGATCTGCTATATGTCAAACCAAACACCCTGCAAAAGTATTACTCTGGAAGAGAGCCATACTCCTAAAAGTGAAGATTGATTTATGCCTCTTCTCTTCATACAAAAATACCATGCATTTCAAAAGGGTTGAGCCTACATACCTTGACTGTTTGTGGAAATGATACCTTTGTTTTGTAGGGGAAGATTGAAGGCATTTCCCAGAACCCCTACATGTGCAAATGCTTGTGCTGCTTATTTTGGGATAAGGGAGTATACACAGACTGACTTCACAAGCAGAATTCCTACACCACTTGAAGACAAAAGGGATCAACTTAAATAGCTGGTACTGTACACACAGGAATTCTGGTGATGAGCTATGTTACTGCAGTATGAATGTATTAATAAAAACATATGAAAAAGTAAGTTTCCTTAATAGATATTAACCAAGCAGGTAGCTTATTCAGGCTGATGAATGCAGATATTGCTCTATATCAGTATAAAATAAAGCAGTAAGATTTCAGAGAGAGGAAGAAAATTAAACTCAGGAAAGCACAGAACACATGTACAGAAGAGAATTATAAACTACACTATGTTTTGGTACTTTGTTGTGAACACAGGAAAAAAATAATCAATTACACAACAGTCAATTTTGGAATCAAATACTGTACCTTTGAAAAAGCTGGGGTATACACCATTCTGCTATGCATAACTCACATTTACCAACATTTCAAAGTATATACTTGGAAGGACAAAAAAACTACTAAGACACTTAGAAGCCTTAGGTATTATTTCAGCATCAAAGAAAATGATTTTTTTTTCTTTTGATAAGCCAAAATTGTGGTGTCTCCTGTATTTATCTGAGGGCTAAACATATGGAAAAACAATAGGAAAAAAGGATACTTTAAGGTAAAAATCTTTTACACTGCTTTGTAATTTAAGAAGAAAGCAGCAATGGAAGTTATACAGCAAATACAATGTTCCTATGGATCTCTCTCACATGTTGCCTCTGAAGTCCTGTTGAAAGTGAAAACATGAAACAATTAAAACATGCTATTTTCCTGCTCTCTTCCCCACTACTTATGATCCCTTAGTCACCATACTCAGCAAAAAAAAATATTAAACCATCCTTCAGGCTTTTCTAACCTGAGCTGTGACAGTGAATCACAGAGATGTAATCATCTGTTGGATCTCAGGTTCCTCTGCTTGTGCCTTTCTTGAGCTGCTAGTGAAGGCTACCTCTCAAATCAGCTTTTTCTAGGCACATCTTTGGCTCACACAAAACCTTTGAATTTCTACCTAATCCTCCACAAGGTCTTTCAGGGCCAAACATGTGTGTTTTATCCTCAGAAACACTTCAGTTTCAGAACTGCAAGGAGTTGGAAAACAACACGTCTTCCACAAATCCAAAAGCATACATTTTCTCAAAATGATCTAAAAGCCACAGAGCAAATCCTGAAGATCCAAGCCTATTTTGAAAGCCACAGGAAAAATTACCACAGGACACAAAGAATTTTAAAAGATAAGAGGTCTGTTTGTCAAGCTTTGACTAAATTGCAGCCTCAATTGTCACTGGTCTTTGCTCAGTTGCAAGCAAAAGTAAATGCCTTTTCAACATTATAACCAACCATCAAATTTGCTGCTTGTGCTAAAACTGCAATTCTTTAGAGGTTCACAAATACTCCTAACTACTGGGAAAGTTGGAATGAATTCCAGATACAGATCTCTGTGGGTTAGCTCCATCTCTCCTCTATCACATGTCTTCTCAAGACAAATCTGAATTACTTCCATACTAAAATAGTACCACTGAATACATGACACCCTAATCATGACATCCTCTCCTCTCAACAGGTAGATATAAAGGCAAAAAGCAACTATGACAGGACTTTTGTGCTCTATTTTTGTTTCTTTACTGTATACTCTATGAAAACACAATATGAAACTGCATCTGTGGGAGACTTAGGCACATCACCACATCAGAGCTATACAGGCACAGTCTCAGCTAAATGTCTTATGGCAAATACTTTTCTCCTTTTGTTGACAGGCATTACTACAGAACAACTTCAGAGAGTGAAGGGGACTATGCAAGGGTGGGAGAAATCCTGAGAATATGTGAAAGAAAAATAAAAGGTGCTGTTTTTACAGGTGACAACTATGTGATTGAATTTCACCTTTTATCCTTCATGTATGTAACTCTAAGTCCTTGTCACTGATTCAACTGTAAAACTTAATGCTGCAAATATAATATTACAGAAATCAATTTTCCCTAAAATCAGCTCAGACAAGAAAACCTTGCTGCCTACATTTTACAAATAACAGAACTGAGAGCATAAGGAACATGAGTCTCAACACTGATGGCAAAAGTAGGAAACTAACCCTGACTTTAAATCAGACTGCTGTGTCTTGATTACTGACTTGGCATACTCTACCCCAATAAACCTGAAGGCTAAGAAGGGTTCAGGAGTGTCAGATTTATTTTTTGTTTTTAATAAAATAAAACCAGAAACATGTTGATTCTTCACTCCCTGTTCAATCCCCATATATGAAAATTCTTACCTTCACGTGGCAAAAGGTAAATAAAAACTACAAGGCAATGGAAAACAAAGTCTGCACCATTACCATATATTAAACTTATTAATGGAACCAATTCCTAATGAAAGCAAAGGCATGGCAAAACTAACCAATTCAGAAAATGCATGTGCAGGGAGAACACTGCAAAGCTGAGACTGTAGAAAGACAATGGCAGGATCTCATTTTTACTCAGTTACTGCTGTAACTCTACGAGACTCAGTGGAAGGCTCTTGACCTCATACTACCAATCAATCAAAACAGAGTTCCAGCTGCTAATACCATCAGCTCTCAGAATTGTTTTTAAGCTGTATATGAGCTTGCAGGGCATCTACAAAAAGGTTTCTTTGGGGCTGCAAAAATAAGCATACTTTCATACAAGGTCACAGAATTTTAAAACCAAAATACTAGAGCAAATCCTCAGCTGGAACAAGCTGTCCATTCATTTCAGTAGAGCTGCCTCCTCATATTTACATATATCTGATTTACCCTGTCAGAGACATTGGAAACTATTGCTTCTAAAAGACAAGCATCTCAAAATCTGGGTTTTCATTAACCTTATTTTTTTTTAAGAAACAAAAGATCCTTGCATTTAAAGAAGATTAACTAATAGCTATATTAACTAACATCTGAAAAAATCACTACAAAAAGTGCAAAATAGTTTTCCACTCTAAGTATATATTTTGTATATGCTGTATATAAGTATATATTTTGGATATGTTGTATATTAATAGCTGTGTTCAGTGTATAGCAATAAATACTTTTAAGAAAACAAAGATACTCAGATTAATTTAATGTTATTTACCTGGGCTTTAGACTGTTTTCTAGATACATATGCAATTTGAAGAAATCACTTCTCTGAAAACATAAAGCAAACTTGACAAATAAAGATTAATAACTTACACTTTAGTTTTTCACAAGAAACTTATTGCCTCTGTGTAGCCTGCTAGATGCAAAGATAAACAAGATTCTGAAGCTGGCCTTAGGTCAAAGTTTCAGTATCAGATGTGTTATTTTGCTGACATTAAAAAATTAATAAATAAAAAGAACAAACCCCCCCAAAAGCAACCAAACATCAAGACAAAAAGGTCTCTGAAGCCCTCTAAAGATTTTTTTTTTAAAGTAAAATAAACCAAAAAACTCCCTACCAATGCCTTTTGATAGAACTAAAAATTCATTGCATCACTGAAATGATCTAGTCATTTTTTCTTAATATCACTTGAGAATTTAATTTAATTCTAGTGTACAGCCTTTATACACTTACAAGAGTATCTTTTGCATAAAAAAATATGCCTGAACAAAGATCATCTGTCCCAAAGACATCTGATACTGACCTAAAGGTCTAGAAGCACCAAGTTCTCCACGTGCTTCAGCATTCTAATCGCTGCCTACCCTCAGTGTTGTCAATGTGTGGTGCATTCCCAGTCTGAAATTTCATCAATGTCCAGACACTGTTCTCAGGTACAACCTCTTTGGGTAGGTACTCAGAGGCTTAAGCCAATTGACAATCTCCAAATTTATTTCAGTATCAAAACACTGTTTCACATTGAGTTGCTTGTGCAAGGCCTTTTAATCAGTATTACAGAAAGCCATGACGTGCCGCGGGCCACACGAGCATCACTGTTCCATGTGTATCTCAATCTCTTTCTCTTTTTCCAGCTGCAAATAATCTTGCAAGGAAAATATCCAAGGAGTCAATGTGGACATCATTCTTTCACTGAATGGCTTGGCTTCAAGGACAGTTCTGCTCTGTGACACTATGCATTTCCATACACTTCCCAGTCAGGAATCTACAAAATATCTGTGTTTGTTTGGTTTTTAGCAAGGATGCACAATCAAAACTAATTTCAGCACTTCTCTGAAATCAGAACATCTGTTATGTACCAAGAGAGGTGTCCTAAAAACCTACATAATGCTAGATTTTATTTTTCTGTTAAGCAGTGAAACATTCTTTATTTATGTGCATGAGCATCAGGATACCAGGGACTTTATATACACATAAACTGAACATTCATCTGTTAAATACTGTCTATAATCAAATCCTATGCTTCAAATCCTAGCATTTAAGATTATGAACATTTCCCTTCTGTAGTTCATTTTAGAACACTAATTTTAGCATAATTTTGTTGTCATCATTCTTAGTTAAAAGGACACAGAGCCTGTACTTGAAGACCACAGTTTCTCAACTAAATGAGAAACTGGAAGATGAAAGAACTTCTTGAAAGAGTTGTCATTTGACTTTCCTGGCTCCCTGGTAAATGTTTTCCTTCTGCCAAATCTTTGTCTCTTACAGAACTTGTACCATCCTATGCATGACTCCTCTGCAAAAGTAATTGAAGGGGAAATATCTAGGAGAAAAGGCAGAGCTGTTGTAAGCCTACTTACATGTAACAAAACTTGCAACTGAAACAAGTTTAGGATAGGCCAGTTAACTGAGGCGTTAGGCATTCCTCCCTTCCCAAATCCACAGGGTGTTTGAGTCATATCTAGTTTCATGCACCTAAATAAATTCAAGATCTCTTGCCTTTGCTACACTCTGAACTAAAGGAGGGACCGAGGAAGAGTTTTATCATGCAGATGTGAAGGCTGACTAGTCATCACATTTGTGTGGATGTGCATGCTCCCTGGACACAGCCTCTGCAGTCTGAAACATTGTGTACTTGTTTGTGCAAGGGTGAAACACCTGGCATTGCACATGGGTATTACGCTGTACTGTGGATCTGTGCCTTCACGTTGGGTAGTGCTGTGCCCCACAGCTCTGTCACAGAAGCTGAGCAACAGGAACCAGATTGTGGATTCCCCTGTGACAAGTCTGGCAGGCACCTGTGACAACTTGGCACCAATGCTCCTCAAGACCCTTTTGAATATAGTTGAAAGCACATTCTGACTCAGAAAAAAAGTAACCAAACAATAAAACTCCCTCAAACCCACTCACACTTCTGAAAGCACAGATATTAGATACTTTATGATTGGTGATACTTTATGACTGGTGAGCATCCACCTTTTGTGGGAACTGGCTGCACTTGCCTCACCACCCTTCCTCCAGCTTAGGCCTGAGCTCTGGTCCTGCATCCTTCCTCCCTCCCACACGTGCTGCAGTCTCACATTTATCTCCACAACCGCAGAAAGGCGACTTGGGCAGAAGCACCAGAAGGAGCTGCAGAACTCCACCTCCCCACCCCTGTGGGACACCCAAAGAGATCAGGGAACCAGGATGGAGGACACTGAACATCAGACCTTCCACAGGATAGCCTGTGTGGCACCAAGACCTGTTGCAAGAGTCAGTGGTGGCAGCTTCTGTATCATCATTAGGCTGTGGAGTCTCCTTCTCTGGAGATATTCAAACCCCATCTGGACGCGCCTCTGTGTGACCTGGTTTAGGGAATCCTGCTGTGGCAGGGGGGTTGGACTGGATGATCTTTCAAGGTCCCTTCCAACTCCTAATATTCTGTGTGATCATCCCTCCATAGATCTTCACATAAAGGTCCAATCTTCCCCAAAATGTATAGGGAGAAAAAAATAAATGGAAAAATAGACACCAAAAAACCTCCCAACCTCCCCCTCACNNNNCCCCCCCCCAACCAAACAAAACCTTCCAGTTATAAAATATTCTCTCTTCCTCTATCCAACCTCCAACTTGAAGGGTCATACAGACATAAACACTCCCTATGATATTTAAATCATCTGATTCTGCATGAAATGGTATCTTCAGAAAACACATATACACATTTTTAAATGGTAAAGTGTCTCACCTAATTGTTGATAATTGTGTTGCAGATATTTTGCCTCCATAAATATTTTGTTAAGCTTGTAAATAGTGTAACCCAATTAGTAGGAAAGGTGAAATATCTTACAGACTTTAATGCTTATTGCTAGAGGTCAAAACACTGCATTGTTTCTTTTGTTTCATCAGTCTAGTGCACTGTCTAAATCTAACCAGGAACAAAACAAAATCAGAAAAGAAACATATAAACATATATTGCTAAGGAATATTATCCTAAATTGTACTATCCCATTTGTAAAGAGTTGCTTCTTGGGCAGTATCATCCTTGCAGAATCATTCTCAAGTGTTCCCTCTCATTGCTTACTTTTTGTGGCTGTTAACACCACACACAAGAGTTGTCTGACAGCAGAATCCCATCAGTTGATGTATGGCAGATGCATACAAGAAAGCCAAAACAATAAACAGACAAATCAATCTCAGAAAGAACTTCATTAGAATAAACTTTGCTCTCAGTTTTTCTGATATTAATTTGAGGAACTTCCTTCCCCTAACAGTGTTGCTCTGATAAGGGCTGGTACAACAGAGCAAGAATTTGGTTGACTCTGGATGAGAAAGAAATACAATTAAGTTCTTGCCACTGAAAGCATTTTTAAGAGAGTGAATATGCTAATGTTTCTGTTGAATTTGTGTCATTTCCCCAAGAGATTTAGCAATCAGTTGGCTAAGCCATGCTGGGCAGTACAGCTATGGCTGGCCTGTGCTGCCCAATAATCCCATTGCTCTGCTCAGAGGGTGCCCCTTCTCAGCTCTGCCACTAGGTATTTTCATCTGCTTACTTTAATGCAGAGGAAAAGTAGCTTTACCAATGAATTTTATAACCTGTTTCAAAATGCTGCCCTGGGAGAAAGGGATGGAAATTTGCACAAACTGTTAGAAGAGCTTTAATAGCAATACATTACAATAAGCTTATTAAATAGAAGCTTGTGATTGAAGGTGATTGCACAGCTTCTGTTGTCTAGGTAATTAACAACACTGCATGGAGGGACTTGCTTGCAATACATAAAATTTTAAATATTCTCAAAGTATTCCCCCTCTTCCTACCTGCCCAGACCTAATCAGTTGTTATTGCTATTCTTTATTACTTGTTAAGCACCTTCCTGGAGCTTAGTGCCTGCAGCAACCTTCCTAGCAGAGTGAAAATAGTATTTGAGTTGTAAGGAGCATAAAGGGGATTCTTTATTCAAGCTATGGGAGACAGAAAGCCTCCTGCCTCCCTGTACCTCCAGCACAGCTCTTGCTGCTTCATGTCAGGGCCTCTCTCAACAATAGTCCCTTCCAGGAGTGTGAAGGTCAGACCAAGGACCATGTCACACTGGCTCCCCATCAGCAACAGGGTATCAGACAGAGAAATGGCTTCCCTTTGGCCTTGGCAGGTGATGGCTGCACTACCCTCTCCTTGTGTGTAGCCTTATCAGGAGCTGAACATGGAGTTTGGCAGACAGCTACCCCAAACCTATAAGTGATGGTCACCTCTCATGAATACAGTCCTCCATATTCAGTTATTCTCTTTTCCACTTTATTACTAACAGAGGTGACTTAAGACTTCTAATTCATAAACTCAATCAATAAATCTCTTACCTGTCTAAAGGCATTCAAAGTTTTTTGATCTCTCAGCCATTCTGCTAGATGTATAAGAAATAATTTTCAACCCAACATTTAGCTTGCACAGCTTTATTTTTGATGAGAAGAGAGGCTTATGTGTTTCCATAAACCCAGGTGCTCCTGGCTCTTCAGTCCAAGACTGAAAAGACAGGCTTAATTTCCTTTAATAAACTATCAGGCATCAGAGGTTTCAGATTTGAGTATCCTCTAAGTGTTATTACAACTTATGATTTCTTTTTAATCTTTAAATCATAGACTTATGTAGAAATATATTTGCAGAAAACACATTTGACCAACACCCTCAGGTCATTTTCCAGCATGCAGCTTTCCAGCCACTCTTCCCCAGGCCTGTAGAACTGCACAGGGTTGTTGTAACCAAAGTGCAGGACCTGGCACTTGAACTTGATGAGCCTCATACCATTGGCCTTAGCCTATTGGTCCAGCCTGTCCAAACCCCTCTGCAGAACTTCTCTACCTCAAGTAGATTGACACAACTGCCCAACTTGTCTTATCTGCAAACTTACTGAGGGTGCACTCAACACCTTCATCTGGATAACTGACAAACAGAACTGGCCCAAACACTGAGCCCTGGGGAACACAACTAGCAACTGGTTACCTACTGGATTTAACTCCTCTCACCACAACTCTCTGGGCTCAGCCACCCAGGCAGTTATATACCCAGCTAAGAGTATCCAAGCCAAAACCTTGGGCCATTTCTCTAGGAGAATGTTGTGGGAAGTGGTGTTAAAGCTTTTTTTAAAGTCTAGGTAGACAATATCCACAGCCTTTCCCAACATCACAATAAATTAACTAGTATTTCAAGTGCTCCTCTCTGACAAGCTGTCACACACCAGTACAGAAGACACACCCAACTGCAGTAGACTGAAAAATGTACACCTGAAATTTGCCTTTTTAACACAAGCAATCTCATAGAATTTTCACTTTTCAGAGTTTGTCAACACAATAGAAAGGGAAATAACAACCCTATATTACATCTTTATTAGAAGATTAAGCAATCTGCTTTGCCACAACCCAGAAACAATCTCTGCACTTCTCATGTTTTTAGTCATATATTGACAAAGACAAACACTCAGAAGAGGAATAGGGCATCTCTTTGTTCCTCCATAGTTTTATTTTTTTCAGAACACCTGCCTTAAGGACCCTTCAAATAGTCTCTATTTCTTTGCCTCCATCTGCTTCTGGTCCCTCTAATCTGTGCTCCCATCCAACAGTGCTTGTGTCCTTTCCTTTCCTTACCTCATCTCCTCACCACAGTTTCCTGGGAAAAAAAAAACAACTGTTGTCAAATTGCTTCTATTTATAAGACCTTCCAGTCCTGCCTCTTTCCTTTGCTTAGTGGCCAGAGGAAACAGCAGACAACATTCTGAGTGGTCATTGGAGAAGATGCAGAAAGTCTCAGTCATCTTCTGCCTGCCAAATTGCAACTGTGAGACTGTTCCCAGCCCCAGGCATAAAAGAGAAGACATATTTCTTGTAGGTCTGGAGGAACAATAGAGTGGTTAAGAAGTGTATAACTCACTACATTTACCTCATGCTGTATAAAAATAGCTGCATCAAACACCTGACTTGTGTGACTGCTATCCTGAGATAAGCTTCCTGCAAATGATTTTCCAACTCTTATTTTATCAATGCTTTCTTCTCAAAAAACAACAAAAAATCCCAAACACACACACACACAACCCCAAACAAAACAAAAAACCCCAAAGAGTTTTAAGTGTCTCACATAATTTCCTGAAAGTAGGCACCATTTGCACCTAGCTGTTTGTTTATGACCTCAAGATCCTCTCAAAGGCCCTTGAGAGTCTCACCCAAAAGCATAATATTTTGGCTTGAAATGCCAGACTCCTTGCAAGGTTGTTCATAATAAACTTCAGGACATTGGGCATTCTATAATAAAATCTGACTATCTTCAAGTGAAGTGCTTCCAGGGTGTGTCCTATTTCTACACATTGCATTTTTATTCACACAGAATCATTAGGGTTGGAAAGGAGCCTCAAGATCATCTAGTCCAAGTGATAGCCCTACACTTCTCTTACCCCTAAATCATCCCCTGAAGAAACAGATCTATCCTCTTCTTAAAAACCTCCAGGGATGGGGACTCCACCATCATTTGTTTCTGTAGTTTGACAGTTAAAATCATAATTCATCTTCCCCCCCAAAAATGCCAATATGTTTTTCTGGGAAGGATTGACACCAACAAGTAAGTGTGATGACTATCCCACTGTTCCTTCTCTCATACACATGCTTGCTGTTGCTACAATATGTTCCTCCCCTTTGACCATCAGGCTTCCCTAAACCTCTTGTGCATCTTCTGGTGCACCTCTGAACATGTGTCATCTCTGACCTGTCAGTGCAAAGCAAGCACTGCAAAGTTCTGCTTCTCTAAACTGCTATAAGGTCCTCCCAGGCCTCAGTCATTACAAATCATCTTTTCAACTCATTTATGGCCAAAGACATATGGTTTCCATTACCTATATACTTCAAAAGATGCATGCTTGCCCTGCCCCAAAACACATAGCCATGTTAGAGGCCCTCAGCAACACATACATTTTCCCATTCTTGGTTTCATATTTAATACAGATTCCAGCAAGTCTTCATTTCCTTTTTCAGCACTGAAACCAACTGCAATGCTAGGGTTTATTTGAATCTCTGGATGTAAAAACCACAGTAGTACACAGCAATCTATGTTAAAAAATTGTCTGTCCCTAGGATGCTGTGCAAGTATCTCCATATTTGAAGACAATGGAAGCACCACTTTTATATGGCAACAATGATGCCACTACCATAGGGTACAAAATGTGCATAGGGTCCAGAACAATGTGTTTTGCTATAAACCAAGTCTTGTGCAGTACAGGCACATAAAGCACCCTGGATCCTTCTGTCTCTCAAAGAGCTCTCTGCAGCCCAGACTTTGCAATGATCATCACTCTAGCTCTCTGCCTGCAAGATAAAAAGCTTCTCCAGATTCAGCCCAAAGGTGGACAAAGCTTCAAGTCCTCTCCTGTCATATCCATATGGTATGTATATTTTCTTATCCTACAAAAGGAGTTAGGCCTTTGATAAAAAAATTTATACCATATTCCACACCTGCCATGTCCCCAAATAAGACATGGTAGTCTATGTTCTCTTACTTTGAAACACCCTAATATTAATGGAATCATTCCATTAATGCAAACTTTCTTATTGGTGAATAGTCAGCTTTTGTGCACTACATCCTCCATAAAATGCAAACATTTTGCTATGTTCTGATTCTGAAGAATTCCTTCTCTCCCCCTGCTATACACAAACAAACAACTGGAAGTTAAAGGGGATATCTCTAGATAGGTTTATATCAGCACCTTTTACAATGACTTAATGATCAATTAATATATTATGGCTTGGGACCATTTTGCAGCATGATTCACTTTTTTAATAGCTTGTATTTGCTACCAGTACTTTAAACATTAAACTGCCTCATACACATACTCATGGACCAAACATCCTTTATTGGCTACAGACTGCATTTAAAGCCATACCTATAGCTAATTAGGCAGTTGCCAGTGTTCCCTAAATGAATCCTTATCTGGAAGCTACTCTTTGATAGTCTTAGCTGTGCATACAAATGAACTGATTATACTAACTTTGGCCAAACTGTATTCTGCCTACAAGAGTTGAGGTGCATACACTTGCACTTTGGCTATGACATAGTTCAACTGTGCTTGGCTTTCCAATCTTTACATGAGTAACACATGTCCTGCAACAACACAGTAAGTGACACAAATTATGTGTCACAAAACTGGACCCAGGATGGGTACCAATCTGCTTGCAAATGAATAAGAGTCCTGCCATTTATGTGACGTCAGCTGTGCAGGATCAGAGTTCAAATGACTTCAAGGGGTGCAGGGCTGACCACTGCTTCATCTTTTGTAATTGGTCTTTGGAGACAAGGAAATAAATCCCAAGTTTATGACAGCCATATATTCCCTATACTTCTTCTGAAAGCCCACAACACCATGAGTTTTATTCCCTCCTTCAGGCTGGAACTAGGGGAGCTGGTTCTTCACCCAGAGAGTGGTGGAGCACTGGCTTCCCAGTGATGCAGTCATGGCACCAACTCCCATGGAATTCAAGAAGCATTTGGACAATGCTCTTAGACACATGGTGTGACTTTGGGGTTGTCCTGTGCATTAACAGGAGTTGGACTTGATAATCTTTGTGTGACCTGGTCTAGGGAATCCTGCTATGGCAGGGGGTTGGACTAGATGATCTTTCGAGGTCCCTTCCAACTCCTAATATTCTGTGTGGTTCTGTGATCTTTGTGGTTCCCTTCCAAAGTGGGACATTCTGTGTGAACTCCAGGGGCTGCAGTAGATGTGGTCAGAGGACAAGAACAGATTCATTTCCCTCATCTGGAACACTCATCAGAAACATACAAACTGCTTAAACAAGAATTGAGAACTGAATATTCACCGGTATGCAACATCCTTCCAGGGTTACTGAAAGGTTGTCACACTCCTCTTTTTCTCCCAGAGGCATACCACTGCTGAAGTGGCATGTCACAGCTGAAAAGCTTATGGTATTCCTTTCATTTCACTTAGAGGCATGCTATGCAATGTAGCAACCCTAACTGCAAAATACCACCACAGATCCCATACATTGATCAAGCATCTAGTGTTACTGGGCTACTTACAATTGCAGCAGCCATGAAAAGACTAAGAACTAAGGGAGGGGAAAATATCCATGTCTGTACTTTTTAGGTCACACATATGGTGGGTTAGCTATGTTTGAACTTTCAGCAGAAGGTTGCTTGTTTCACCCTTGTAGTTATGTTAAGCCCACTTGTTTTTTATGCCTACCAAAGCATTGTTTGAAAATCCTCTTCCCAATTAGGTAGCCAGGCTGAGACATAGGAAACCAGAGAGCTTATATGGAAAACTTTGTATCAGGAGCATTCAGGTTAAACATGGGTCAAATACAAGCCAAGTACAAAGATGAAGAGCAACAACTGCAAAGCCAAATGTCTCTTCAGAGCCACATGAAAAATTGTGAACTTGGCAGCAGTCAGTGACAAAAAAACTCTTATTATCATCACTAAAGCTTTAGATGTGTTTGTGCAAGGCCTAAGCTGACACATCCACAGCACCCAACAGGGAATGCCCTACTATTAGCAAATCCTGGCACAATTCTCCACAACAAAAAAAAGGCAGCACTTAGCCAACTCTTTCTGGAGTAACATCATAGGATATCTCAGATTCTGAAAAAAATATATCCAAACAAGCACAAAACAGCCAACCCTGCCCCTCCAAAAAAAAAAGAAAGCCCCACTCACACTGACAGCACAAAACAGATAAAGACATATTTAATATATTCACCTTTGAAAGTAATCCATTTGCAGCCATCTGTAAAGAGCAGAGGAAATCTCAAGTGTAGCTAGGTGAATCAGCCTTGATGCATACTGCCTTCCCCAGCTAGCAATATCCCACTGCAGCTGGTGCTGCTGGAGAAGGATTTAATGAAGTCAGAACATCAGAAGCAAAAGAAAGCTGGTTTGTTGTGTTAGACCTCATCCCCAGTGTAAAACCCCTCTTATTCCATGAGTTCCCTGCTTCTATGAAGGAAGCACCTGATGGGTTTCTGCCAGCATCACTTCCCAGGTGTGGAGCTGTTGCTGTATCCAAGTCCTCACATGGCAAAAGCAGGGAAGAGAAGGTGGCAAAGTGAGAGGAACTTCCAGACCTAGGGATAGGGATTCCTGTAAGGACTTGTGTGGGGAAGAAGTTGTACCCAGTCCAAATCTGAACCTGCTTTTGCAGTGTGCCCTGTCCTGCAACCTAAAGCAGAACAAGCCAAAAAACTTTTCATATCCTTGATCCTGAAGGGACCACTTATGAGACCAAGACAAATAAGAAATGTTGAAAGGTGAAAAGGCAGAGAGGATAAAGATGTGGGAATCACTCTTTAAAAACAGTAAAAATCAGAGCAGGAAGGTGCTGCAGGCACCACATTGATAGTTTCTACATGAAATGAGGATTTCATCTGAAAGAACCTCAGATACATTTACTTTGACATATGAAACCAAACTTCTGTAAAGAGCTTGCTTTCATATTGCCTACCAATGGTTGTTACTGCAGCACATGAAAGTTCCAGAAAACTTGCACTCTCTCCTCACAGAAAACCTATCTTCTCAAACAAACCCTCCTACCCACCACAGACTGTAATAAAAACCACCTCAGTGTCACTGAACACATTTGGGTGAAGCTCAGCTCAATGAACAATTCCTTGCTCACAGAAGCAGTTTCACCCTTCAGAAGCAGCAAGCCAGGTTAAAGACCAACTTTCAATCCCAAGAATGGTATATAAACCTGACTTTGCCACAGTTTTTTAAAGTGGCACTGGAGAGAAGCTGTTGAGGCTTTAAATAGTGCATAGCCACAGATTTCAACAGCTTCTCTACAAAACATTCTCAATAACCTCACTCTGTTAGATGAAACCCCCCATTATCCAGCAGCATCAGCAGCTCCAAGAAGCAGCTTGCACCTCCACTACTTGGAAACAAAAATTACAGGCTCCTTAAGCCATAAGAGGAATAAAATCAAATTATTTATAAACCAAATGAGCTTTTTCCTTCTAAGGCCCTCTCAAGAATTTTAAGGAAACATTCCTGAAGAGCAAGTCAAAACCATCTAATGCTTCAGTTAAGCTCTGTGCAGTATTTTACTTACTTATTTTACTTTTTAGCTGCAAAGCCTGTGTTACAATTCAACAAAAATTCAAGGGTAGGAGATTACTTTTAAGGATGCAAACCCACAGATACAATTACTTGGAAAAGTAATTGAAGATGACTTGGGCTAATCCAAAAGAAACATAGGGTGCTCTTTTTATGAAGCAAGAAAGAAATCACTAACTTCTCCCTGCTGGCATGCCTACATGCCTCCCAGAGCTGAAGGATGGAGAGAGAGCCTGCCACCAAAGCAAGAGAAGATGAGATCCCAGGAGGCTAGTGACCTGCTTCACAAGCTGTTAAGCACTGCTCAGAAGCAGGGTGGCAGACTCATGGAAGGTCTTTTGCTCAGTGCTGCATCTCTCTGTGCCTTCTTGCAATATATTACAGCCACATTACAGATCTAATGAGAATCTGATACACAGCACTGTGAGACTAGACCTACCCATAATCATTGTCTATTGATACAACAGGGAGATAAATGTAAGCCTCCATTAATGGAATAGAAATGTGTGAATGCAATGGTGCTTCTCAGTGTAAATTTACATCCAAATATCACTGACTATGAGAGATGAGTTTTAGAAGCTTTAGTATAACATATTAAACCCAGAGCCCTATTCTCTCAGTAATTCAGTAAGCATGCATTGAACTGCAGCATCCCAAATCTGATTTGTTCACAAGAACTCTAGGTCAGATTATGAATGTCTTCAGTGTCTGGAATTGAACAGAATTCTAAGTCATTACTTCTGCTATCTTGATTTATTTTTTATTTTGCCAATAAAAAGTCCACACATCTCTTAGAACAGGAAAAATATGCACTACAAAGCAAAATTACCAAATGAATGAAAAAAATAGGGGTTTTTTTGTATGGTGTAAAGCAAGTATTGTGAGTACACCAGTTAGATATTAGGTCTGTAACTCATCTAAAAAGGTTGTTATCAAAAACCTTAAAAAGCAGCAATATAATGTAACCTGTGATGTGATTTTGCCAATAAATGAGGGTGTTAGGAAAAAGACAAGTCTGTAAGGCTGAGCTGCTAGAACTGAAACATAGAATCACAGCATGCTTTTAGTTGCTGCTCTCTCAGCCATGGCCTGGGATCAATTCCCAGTCAGGGAAGCTTTGTTTTGACCTAGTCTAAGGAATCCTGCTCTGGCAGGGGGGTTGGACTAGATGATCTTTTGAGGTCCCTTCCAACCCCTGACATGCTGTGATTCTGTAATTCAAACACCATGCAGTGAGTAGGAACATCTTCAACTAGATCAGAGACCCAAACAACCTGATCTGGGATGTGTCCAGGGATGTGGCATCTACCACCTCCCTGAGCAACTTGTTTCAGTGTTTCATCACTTGTAAAAAAATTTCTTCCTTATATCTGGTCTAAATCTACACTCTTAGTTTAAATCCATTACCCCTGGTCCTATCACAACAGGCCCTGTTAAAAGTTTGCCCCCATCTTCCTTCCAGGTTCCCTTTAAGTACTGAAAATCCACAATAAGGTCACCCCAGAGCTCTCTCTTCTCCAGGCTGAACAACCCCAACTCTTTCAGCCTGAAAATATGGGGGTTTTCTTTTCATGTATGTGTCTCAACTTATACTTCAATAAGTTTAATAATAGTTTGTGTTCTAGCTTACTAAGGATACATTTTTGATAAGTAGAAGTGTTGTTTATTTATGATTTCAGCAGTCTATAGTCAGCTCAGATAAACCAGCAAGATATATTTGGGGATAAAGGAGAAGCAGTTAGATTTCTGTAATAAAATAATGTTAAAAAAATAAATCTCATCAGTTCTACAGATGGATTTCTTTCACTTTTCTCAAAAGATCTGGGAGTGGCTAATACTAGTGACAGGACACAATGTAATAGTCATTTCATAAAGCCCTGTTACAGTCTCTAGTTTTCTCTCAGAGGTTAAATTTATCACCATCCCAGCTCTTATATATCTGGCTTTAGCAGATTACTATAAACAAGAAGTGCTTTTGTCAACAATACTCTATACAATCTAGCCTTTGCC
This sequence comes from Galbula dea, assembly GCA_013399015.1. Lineage (NCBI taxonomy): Eukaryota > Metazoa > Chordata > Aves > Piciformes > Galbulidae > Galbula > Galbula dea. The sequence continues at coordinate 998,531 of VWZX01010418.1, forward strand.
ACTCACAAACCTCTCATTAATTAAATAATTAATCAGATGCTTAATATAGCACTTGGTATGAAATATTCAGTAGCTGCACAGAGCAAGCATGACAAGTGCTGTGTTCATTCTTACATACAGCTTTACAAACAGGAGACATGATTCTCCCCTTTTCAGGTTTGTAAATCAGAAACTCCAGCCAGTTCAACAGATTTATAGTGATACTAAAATCAGGTGAGATTCAGACAACACACGTGGAATAACTAGGAATAATTGTTCTTTCTACATTTACAATGATTCCTCCTCAAAACATATGTTTCCTTTTAGGTCAAACTGGACATCAATAAACAACTGTACACCCATCTAGCATCTGGTGGAAGAAGAAATACAAGAACAAGCTCTTCATTTATCTGGATTTACATCTCATCAGTGAGGGATATACAGCAAGGAATCAAAGTACAGCATTTGGAAGCACAATTAAGTGTCACATTAAATTCTGCAGTACCCTAAATAACAAGTTATAGTTTCATATAACATGGAACCATTTATTTTATGTTATCTAATAGATTTTTCAACATGAGCCCAGATGCACAAAATCTCCTTAAAACAACAGCTGGAGATTCTGGATGAAAACCACATCATTTATTAGGATTTGCATTTCTGGATTGTGCAAAAGCAAAGGCTAAAAGGAGACTTTCTTCAACCATTATTTTTTTCCTGCCAGCAGAAAGCAGAGTAGCTGCTTGGCCAGTTTAGACCCTTTCTTCTTCTTTGTCCAGCACCAGAGCTGCAGCAGCTGATAGAGCCAGCTTCCTTGAAGCTCTAGGGCAGCTTTGATTTATCCTGCCATGGATAAATCTAGTATGTACCAGAAAAGTGAAGCCTCCTCCCATCTATGAAACATTCTACTAGACTCTCCCAGCTAACCCAGCACTGAGAAACACACTGCTGTGTCTCCTAGGTGCTGGTTGCTGCAAAGGCCCCTACAGAGCTCTCTGAATCTCCCCTCCAGCCATCTCTAATGTGTGTGACAGGAACAATCTGGCACTAAGAAAGATGAGGAGCCACTAAGCACAAAATCACTTTGCACAAAACAACTCTCCCTAATCTGTTCTGAGCACTTGATCTGGTCCACAGACTATTTCTGCTCATCCTTCCCCAGTTTTTTGGGTGCCCTATCAGCCTGTCATATTAAGTGTGTGTATGCTTCTTAGAGACTTGCAAAATCTGTAATTTGCTGTGCACTTCTTCTGAATAACCAATATAAATTTAGTCACCTAAGAAATGCTCTTGAATATATTCTTCTAATTATGCACCAGGCTGCAATTCCATGCTACTCTGCCACAACACTGACAGCCTAATCCTCTCCATGGCAGCATATGGTGTAATCACAGATCCTGAAAATGCTAAATACAGGCAATACCTAAGCAGATGCTTAGAAGTGTACTACACATAACAAGTGTTATGATCCAAAAATAAAAGGCTATACATTCCACAAGTGTAGAACTGTATGTTACTGAAAGATTGATTAAATATTTCAAACAATCAGCTCACTAGGAGAAGCATCTGGAGTCATTTATCTGTCTTTCCTAACAAGGGTAAATATTTCTTCACTGTTCAGGAAGAGCAGCACTATAGGGATAATTGGTTTTTGTAAGCAATTGGTATGATGTCCAAGCTCATGCAATTAAGTTTCCCTTTGTCAAGACATGCCACCAGTAAATGATGGCTAAGAGGGAATGAGAGAAGATATTAACATCAAAACTGGCATTATAACCTCAAGAAACACAGTGAACTATAAAATTCTTCAACACTAGGCCACCACAGGAACATGCTGCTTATAAATACCCTCTTCTCTCACCCAGCCCTATATATTATTGTCTGTTAAGAGCCCACATATAAATTATGTGAAACAAAGGAAAACATATGTTGTCAGCTCAATCCCATCCCAAATGGAACTGGTGGCAGTACTCCCATGGACTTCAAAGGCAGTAGGATTTGGCAAGGGTTAAGAGTTTCACATGGCATTCAAACAGATGGATATTCTCTGAAGTTCAAAGGCATGAGACTTAGCTTGTTCCTTATACATGTTAAAAATCTTACCCCAACTTATATAATTGTGGAAAGACTACTATTTCTTAAAGTGGGGGACAGGCCACCTAGCCCTGTCAAGCCACCATCCATCTGCTTTGAAACCATGGTGAAAGTCAGCTTACTTGCATGAAGAAAAACAGTGAAAGGTGGTTGCAAGTGCTCAAAGGATGCCTAAGTTCTGCAGCAATTCAGCTCTCTGTAGCATACCCTAGGGAGCACAGATGCATTCCCTTCACACCCATGTTTCAGTTCACTCTAGCCATGAATTTATGCTCAGCATTTCACCCACACTACATTTTATCATTAGAAGTCCTGCTTTTATTTTGTAAACTTTTAAGACTAGTCCTATTCTACAAACAATCAGTAACCTGTAGATCCTCAGGGCTGAAGGGAATCTGGTGAACAAGCAGGTTCACATCTAACAAAAAATGGAAAAATTCAGAAATTTGAAAGGAAGCAACAACTTCTTACTGCTGTCCTTTAATCTCCTGCCACCTCTCCAATTCATTCCATGTCACTAGCTTTCCTGCACATTCTGAAAACATTGCTCATGGGTTTGGGGTTTTTTTTGTCTCCCCCATATGGTACTTCTATAAAATCATGTCTATTCAAAACTGAATTCTTGGGATATCACCCATCCCATACAAAGGAACATCACCACACTTCTAGGTAAGCCACAAATTTCCACCTGAAGACAGGAAATTCCCCTACCAAAGAGGAAGAGTTTTATAACCTTAAGAGTGTGTTAAACACACTGAGCTGAGGGTAGAAAAATATATAGCACTAGGGGAACCCAGTAAATATTTGGAAAACACATTTACATCAAACCAAACTAACTTGCCATCACCCATGGGTAGAGTACCCAGGGGTTGGACTACACAGGCTACAGGCACAGAGGCATCTGTCCTGGCTCCAGGCAGAGCCAGCTTGGGCTAAGTACCCAAATACCCAGGATCACATGGCAAGTGTCCAACTGGCTCAGGTGAATATTAGCTTACCAGCATCTCTTCTCCATTACATTTTTACTGTGCCTTTTTATAGTGGGATTTGCATATGTTTTCTATTATCTGTATTTGTTATTCACAGCCACCCAGTGTCATGGTGTTTCTCTGCTGTGTCTCCTTCCACCATAGATAACCAGGAGCCCCTTGCATAAATGAAGTGGCAATAGGGTGTGGGGTTGTAGATAGCTTCAACCCCACCCCATCTCCATGAACACCTCCATTAAACAACAAAACCAAACTTCATTGAAATTTAAAGAACCATTCAGTGAACATATACAGGAACTTCAAGCAGTTCTTTGCTCTGATATTCACATCAGCTTTGCTGTAGTCTCTTTCATAAGTCTATTCTAATATTCCCAATACTTCAGGCTTCCAAAGAGTAGCTCTAACTGCTTCAGGGTTACCATTCAGCATCTTGCCAGAAAAATAAAGCAAAAGGATGCTTTTATTCTGGATGCCTCTGATTGAGAAGTGACTTTGTTTTAAAAGTTCCCCATTTCACATTCTGTCTGAACATGCACAGTTTGGAAGCAAGTGCTCTAAAAACAAGAGAATTATTCAAGGCTTTTTGGCAAACTGACAGATTCTGTGCAAGCAGCCCTAATGGCTAAAGATTTCACCAGCAATTTGATGATTACCCTCTAGAATAGAGGAGTAATGTAAGTATTCATTCACAAGTAGTTACTCTAGGCATTTTTCTTACAATGGTATACTACAAAATATAGATTGAAGATGAGTATTACAGGTTTATCATGCAATACATTTTCTGTTCTTGTAGGTAAAGTATGTCTTAGACAAGCTGTCCAAATAGATCTTGTTTAGGGTGTAATAAAATCTTTGTTGCCCTAAAGTTCATCTCCTTGCTCTAAATATATGGATCCATGCCACATTTTGCCTCAGAAGCTGTCCCACACCTCAACTGGTTGCACTGCAGAGAGAAAACAAACAAAACAAACAAAAAACCTAAAAATCACCAGAAAAACCCAGCAGATGTGTTAGAGCAGTTTAAGATCTCCTAAAATGCTGGCTGGCAGCAAGAGACTGCAGTAAGAGTTCTCACATTTCACACATCACCACTGCATCTGCAAAGAAAGTAGAATGTAAGGCTCTGTAGATAACATTTCTTGGCTTGGCCATTGAACAAAAGCAAACATGAATAAAAGCAAACAGGAATGCACAAAGCCTCACAATGCTTTTGTTTGTATTCAGATCAAATGAAAGTTTCTACCTAATCCAAAGCTAAATATATGGGCTTGAGCACCTAGGAAAAAAAAAAATGAAGGACACACATAAATATAAGGGTGGAAAGCACTGGTTGTTCCCTTTTCTCCAATATCCTACCACACAGAACATTTCCTTAGTTCAAGGTAAGTTATACACATGACATCCCCAGAGAACAGCTCACTGTTGGCATATCAGCTCTTTTGTGGTGCTATAAAATTTAAGTCAGAATTCTTAGTTTCACCATTATACTTGCACCAAAGCAGAGGAGTGAATCAAAACCCTCAATCACTCAGACAGCATAAAAGCTTGATAAATAAGTTTTCCATGTGACAGTGCTACAAAACTGAAAAGCTAAGAGCATCTCAGAATACCCTATCCTTGTGGTAGTAAAAGTCAGAAATCAGACATGGATTGAGACCTTTCAGACAAAATAAGCATTTCAGTTAATGTCTTTTGCACCTCATGAGAAGGAAATTTTCTCATTATCCTGATATAGTGTGTGTGTGTGTGCAGGGGTGGGGTGGAACCAAGAACAACAGAAAACCACAAACAAACAATTCCACTAATAGGATTATCCTGGAATTTTTCTGAGCAAAAAACTGTTAGGTTAATTCTGTTCAAATGTACATGCAACACACAAGTCATTCACCAAATATTCAATCTCCTGAATTTATTTTGCATCCATTTGTCAACTACAAGGAATGTCTCTTCTTTCCCCCTTTACTCCCAACAGTTGGAGACAGATTATTCTTTTTCTTCAACTTATTGTGATATTACCATTTTAAAATAAGTCTTGAAGTTCAAAGATGAAGATGGGAAATTACAGACCTACAAACTCCACAACACCTTAACTGCATTTTTAATGTTCATTGACAGAAAGCAAACAAAACAGGATGGACATTTGCAAGAGCAAAGGCACTAGCAAGTGACTATGAAAACAGATTTTATATTGAGAATGCTAATTTGACACTGGGGTTTCTGCAGAGGGAGTAAAGCAGCAACTTAGAGGCAAAAGTGATCATCTTTTACTCTTCACTTGGGGGAAAGAAAAGGAAAGGGAGGTGGTAATAGCCAGGCTTCTTTCTTTTCTGTTTGTGTGAGAGCACACTTGCTATAAACTGTTCAGTGAAAGAACAAGTTTACTAGAGAAAGAGTTGACTGCTATGGTTACAAAGGACTCAAATGTAGGCAGAAATCACAGCAGGAAACCTATTTTGTCTGCAGCCTATGTTAAAAACTATGCCTAAAAGTTGCTGTTGAACCCATTAAAAAGTGATTGTTTGTCCAGCTGACAGAGCAGATAGGTCTGACCTCTGCAGGTACAGCAGTGATGCACATCTGACTGGAGTGGATACAGCTGCTGCCAACTAGAGGAGGGAAGAGTCCACATAGTGGTATAGCTCTACAAATTCAGCAAATAAAGTAATAACAAATAATATATCACTTGCTTTATGAACAACAGCATACCACTCACATGTGGCCAATGTTTTGGGAAAAAGCAAAAATGTACTGTGGAATTATTCAATTTCCTATGGACAACCTGACTTGAGAAATTTGATTCAGGTTAATCTTGTATTTAGTTTCAGTAGTAGTCATATTATTCCCATACAAAAACCATAAGGGAACATGGCTTTAAAGTTCCTGGAATGGGTATTATTAGTAAAATAAAAAAATCTCCTCAGAGAATTTCAGTTAGTATCTTGTTTCTTGATTATAGAGGTAGAAGAGAACAGGAAAGCAACCAAATTTGAGAGATAACTTTGAGGAGGACTGTTTAAGCCTGCCTGTAGGAACCCAAGCATTATAATAAAACATCACCTGTGGATCAGAAGATGCAGAAGGAAAGAAAAAGTGCAAGCCTTCTGATCTTTAATTTAAAAAAGGTAGCAGATACTTTGACATCTACTAGCAACTTATTTTTAGAAGACCATGGTTTCTAGGAAGCTGTTTTAATTAAGAGAAGACATGCATGTGTTTGAAGATATAGCAGGACTAAGTTCTTCATTCCCACTGCCTTAAAAACACATTATCTCTATAGCAGAATTTGCAGAATGAAAAAAACCCCACAACTAAAAAAGCCTTGAACTAACAGTAAAATATTGGAATATTTCCTTTCCCCAAAGTGTCATCATTTATAAAAAGGTGACATGACTGAAAAATATCACATGTATTGCATTAAATAGATTAAAGGGGTAAAAAGAATAAGTTCCTGTGTACATGTGATAGAAAAAAGCTGCTCTGTGAGTAAGTGCAGAGTAGATCTTGTGGGTAGAATAGGTTTGAAAGAACTCAGGGTGGAACAAATTCCAAGTTTAAACCAAAAGTCAATAATAATTTATACTACAAAGTAAAAAATATGATTGAAACAGCATCTGGATTTTAGATCTCATACTGGACAAGCATCAAAATTGGTATTGAACAGCAGAGGTTGTATTAATCAAGTCCCACCATGAAACTATAAAAAAAAGGATTCTCTTACACTCTTAGTTGTGCATGCATGAATCTAGAGTAAGAGCTGACATTGATGCTTTGTACATTGGAGGCCTAACAAGAAACAGAATGGGAAAACACAGAATGTCAGAACTTTCATATACCTTTGATAGATTTTATAGTTAAAGCTACTTCAATACAAGGCTGCAAATGGACAGACAGGAACAGCTATTTTGCAGTCTCAGAAGATTTAATGGCTATGTGCTAACACTTGTCACATTTATCTCTGAAGATGCCTAGGAAATATATTATAACAATGCCAGAAGGGAATTGAGAAAGATTACAATTGTTTTCCTGGTACTTCAAAATGGGAACAAAAAAAAAAAAAAGGAGAAATGTGAACTGTCTATTGAGGCCCTGCAGTATGCTACATAAAGAAAACAAAACACCCTCATCCCCAAATACAACTTGTCCATATACTTTGTAGGAATTACTCTGTTATCCAAGGTTTTAAATGGATCTACTTGTTTCTCCTTATGAAGAACAGGGTCTTTTGGGAAATCTGTAGTAAATCTTAACAGGTATTCTCTCAGAGCCCAAGTTGCTCATTGAAAAGGCAAAGATTGCTGCAGTGTGGATGTAAGTGAACATCTGCCAAAAAATCATGTCATACTTATTTATTTTAACATGAAGAATGTTGAGGGCTTTTATTCCCTCAGTGGAGGGAAAGTGTCAGCAGCTAGTTTGAGAGGAGACCCTAGACTGTGTCTTTTGACTGAACAAACAGAAAGCTTGCTCTCAAAGTTCCTTGCTTTAGGTCTGCTGTCTAGATTTGAGTCAGTCAATGGTTATGATCTAAGCAAGATTAGAATCCAATGCATATCTTTCAGAAATACAGGATAAACACTTCCAATAAGCCATGCCATGAAAAATAAGACCAACTTACAGCTAGTTTTGAATTTTCCACTTAGAACTACATTTCTCAATCCACAACAACTTTTAGAAGTCCTAATCACAGGCCTGGACTCCATCATATTTGATACTGGATTAACATGAAACAAAAAGATGCCAAAATTTCACAGTCATCTTTTGCAGCTGAAAGAGCTTTAGACTTAAAACTTTAAGAGCAAAAGGTGGCTCTTGGAGCTACACCAGAGCAACAGAAATATCAATGCTTGTGTCTTCCTCCTAGCAAAGCAGTGTTAATCTGTCTCTGCTCAGCACAGACTGTCATTCAAGAAACATTCCTAAAAATTAGGCTTTAAATTTAAAAACAGATACTAGATCAGACCATATGACTTAGAAGGATTTGGCATACAACCTCTATAACCCAAAAATCTCAAGATCAGTAGGGTCACCAAGACCTGGTATTGACAGAAGAGATTTCTTTTAGGTGAAGAACAGTGTGCTGTGTTAGCACAGCAGAAGCCTTGTAGTAAAGTTCCCCTGCCTTGGGCATACACTCTCCCCAGATACCACCTTTTCTCATGCACTGGTTGGGGGGAAAGAGAACTACAGTTCCTCTGGTGATGATCACAGAGCTTCCAAAGGCACAGAGAAGCATTACAGTTTTTGATTGTATGATTTTGGCTTATGTAGGTGAGGAAACATGCAGGTTATAAACCCCAGCAAACACATTTGACCTGTACCAACACCAACATATGAGTCAGATGAGGGTTTCTGTGGCTCAGAAATCCACAAATATACATTACTACTGCATCAGCCTGCAGAAGTTTTTTGTCTTAGACATTGAAGAATATTTTGAACTTCAAATATTTTGAACACTTCAGCAATAGTCAGACTATTATAGTCTGGGTCACACAGAACTGGAAAAATTCTTCATAGAAAGCTACAGAACAGTTGCAAAGTGTAGTGTTGCATGGTAACTGGAAACAGAAGTAGATGGCTGGAAAATATTTTACTTCCATCTAACAATAAAATCCTTTCAATTTAACATTTTTATGTATATATTTTCTCTGCACTCAGACAATAAATTTTTATTTTCAATAGGAAGAAAAATGACTCCAGCTGATTGCCTGAGTCTATTCACAATACATCTTCAGGTTCAAACAGAAGACAGAAAATATTTTAGCTCTCAAAAGAGAATGCAGAAGTTGTTGGTTGTGGATCCAACAATAGTGCATGTAGGAGTGTAAGGAAAAGGACTCCAAATAGAATTGTAGAAAAGTCATTAAAAATGCACATCCTGAGATAGTATAATCTGAATCACAGAATTATTTGGGTTGGAAGAGACCTCCAAGATCAAGTCCAACCCTTAATCCTACACTATCATGATTACTAGATCATCAATAATCAGATAAAACCAAGCAATGAGACATGTGTTAGTGTATCAGTGCAGGTGTCCACAAATTCATTCCTAGTGCCCTGGCTCAGTATAACTCCACATTTGCCCCTCTGATCTTTGCTTCTTCTATATCCCTGCTCCCACCACATAGGGTATTGCAGTCCACTTATCAAATAAAAGAGACAAGAAGCTGGAGTGCTCTACTTCAGTTGTTTTCTTGCTTTCTTCATACTTCCCTCACTCCTACCATACTGGTTTCATGCTAGCTGGGTCAGAGACTTTGCCTATGGCATCCAATGAGAGCACCTGTAACCAAGGACAGCTGGAAGATGGGCAGTGGGCACACAGTCTAAAATCTCCTGTACTGGAAACCTAAAGTTGCTTCACAGCTACTGCTGATGCCATGCAGAGGCAACAACACCAAGAGCTGCAAAATACCCAAGGTACTGAATGCAATAAGGGGATCTGTGGAGAAATACTTCAGGGTTTTATCCCCATCAGGTCCTTATCCCCATCTCTTTCAGCAAGAAATTATTGGCTGTATTTTATAAAGGAATGGCTGTGTGGATTTGCCTCCTTTCTTTTAACTATCTGCATTAGTTTTCACATTGTTTTCCTTTCTATTGTTCTGAGTATTGTCTGAGGAGGATCAGCTCCTCTCCAGCAATCCAAGAACTGAGAAAATCAGTCTGCAAGGGAAGAAGTGAAGCATGTCATCTGGGGGAAACTGCTAGAGGACCAAAGAAAGCAGGTCCCATGGTAAAACTTGAGAATGTCTTAATAGAACTTCAAATAATGACAGATGTCAGTCTGCATGTCCAGCCTGTATTTTGGCATGTGGGTATATAGACATTTGCTTCTGAACTAACACACATATAATGTGTAAGGAGGATTTTACATGTTTGAAATGCTACTAGTTTGAAGTGAAGCAGCAGTGTAGTAGCTACATGAGTATAGCCAGAGGAACACATTTCAGATTTGACAGTATCCCCTTCCCTTTTCCAGATACATGCTGTCTGGATTTACACTTTTTGGTTCATTTAACATAGATTAGTAGGACCTGGGGTAATTCCAATATAGCAAGAAGCTCAAGTGATTAGTTGTACCTGTTTACAGTGGTAGGGTGGAAGTTCCTTTTACCATACCACAGGAGAAGGTGTTACCAATGAAGCTCTGAATAAAGCAAGGAAAGTATTTCACCTTTACCATTTAAGAGAGCATCACACAAAGCAGTGATTGTGAGTCAGACTCACAATGAGTAAGATAACCCCCAGAACAAAGCTAGTTTTAAAACACACACCACAACTTCACTAATAAACCTTGCTTCCCTTCAAGAGTTAAGTGCTTCAAGAGCCAGAAAAACAAAGCCAGCATGTTCCAAACACAGTATTCTAGGGCAAGAAAGGGCATCCAGGTCAATCCCTTATGACGAAAGGCAAGCCCCAAAGATAGTCTTCTAAAGGTAGATGGTGATCCTTAGACTGCAATAACAGATGATATGATGACTCCCAGCATTATAGTCCTTTGAGTATTGTAAGGATTGGAGTTTCATATTTCCAACAAATATTATTCCCAAGGTAAAAGATACAACAGCACTGTGGAATCCCACAAGGCTAGGTTAGAAATGAAACAGGTTAAACAGTTGCTCTCTGGCAAACCACACAGCTTTCCTGCTGTGACAGCAGGTGCAACCAAGTGAGACAAAATGAGCTTTCATTATCTAGAGCTGGGTTGCAAGTCCTCAAGTAAGCTAGCAATGGAATGATAGTGAAAAGTTTGATATGAAGTGATAGTGTATTTATATAAATGTGTCCTGGTTTGGGTTAGAACAGAACTAATTCTATTAGAGGTCTGGGAATAAGCCTCTAACCATGACAAAATGACAGTGAAAAGACTGATATGAATAAGGAACAATATCATTAGGCTACAGGGTAGTGATCTTAATTAAGAATTAGATCCTACACAAGCTCTACAAACTGAGCAGGAACATAGTATTACATGAATAACACTGCCCTAAAAAAATTCCTCCTTCCTACAATCATAAGAGCAACACAAGGATAAAGGAGACAAGTTCTGCAGTGATATCAAAAGGCTTTGGCAGCTGCTTCTCAATAAGAGCACAAACTCTGGACAGCATCCATCAGGTCTGGCACCATAAAAGCAAACACAAAGTTCATGGAGGCCAACTCAAACAGCAGACTGACTTGTGAGTAGGAATGACTCAGCAATAAAACTGGGTTTGTTCATTCATAAAGCACCAAGTTGATGCACAGCCATCACACTGGCAGATGTGAAATAAGTGAATGTTATCCTTTCAGAAAGTGCAATTCTGCCATGAAAGTAAACAAACCAGTATTTCAAGATCTGTAAAGTGGCAACATGCAAAAGCTATTCACTTCATTCCCAATCCCAACTTCTTTCAATCTCCTCCAAGGAGTTTCAATCCTTTTACATTTCACAACAATAACAACATCTCCATTTTGGATGCACCTACCACAGAACAAAACTTGTCTGTCCCACTCTGGTGCATGCAGACCACCAGCAAAGAATCACAGAATCATTAAGGCTGGAAAAGACTTTCAAGGTCATCAAGTCCAATCATCAACCTATCACCATCATGCCACTAAACCATGTCCCAGGCTACCACACCTATATGCTCATCCAAAGGCTTTAAAGTGTCTTGGTTGCATTTGGTCCTCTTATCCATCTCACTTCTCTGTATCTGACCACCTCTGAAGAGAGACTGGCTGTAAATGAAGGAACATGCTGCTCCTTTCCCCAAAGTGGAAAGTGTTTCTTCCAGCTGCCACTGTCCCTCAGCCCAGGAGAACTAATGTTCCTTGGTTTAAGGAGCAGTCATTCTGGGTGAGGAATTCCACTTGGGGAGAAAAGGGAATAGACACATTTTTAAGTACAAGTAGACTCATTAACCTTTATGTTTGCCACTGACCACCAGTACATGTGTTGGAGAAGCCAATTTGGACAGCTTTGAGTACTTTTGCCTGGTACACTGCTTACAAGGCTTGTAGACAACTGTGAAGCATTTCCAAATAGGCTGCTAGAAACAATTCTGAATAACTGTCATTCAGCAAGCCTTTACAGACACTGTTGCCTCCTTACAGGAGAGATTGAATGAGAACATTAAATCAATACAAGCCCTAGCTGATCCTTGGCTTTAGTGGGTGATTGAAAATTGGCCTTCAAGCATTTTGAACACTTTTGTACTTCCTTCAATGTCTGAGTAGCACCAACCAACCTTGAAAGTTTTTTGATCTACTCTAAGTCCTCAGCAATATTACTTGAATATTCACTAACAAGTCAGATTTCTACTGAAATCATTAACAACCTTTTACATTGTCTAAAGTCCTCCATCTGCCTTCCTATTCCTTGACAGCAGCCAGAGTCCCACTTCCCTGTCTGACATCCAACAGCTTTAAGTAGATGGAAAAGCCACCTTTGAGAGACTCCTGCTTTACCAGCAATGAACTTCTAACTTCAATTCTTGGAAACAGTTCAAAAAATCCATGACTTTTTCCAAGACTAAGTGTAAAACCAACCCTCCATGTCTACTCTTCCAGAAACATGGAAAAATCAGTCCATTTGGTAAAAGCAGGTCTTAACATTTGTCTTCATTATTTGATAGCATGCATTAAGAACTGAGAAGCAGTCCTATAACAAGAATGACCACTATAAACCAGGAGCTAATCTGCCAGTCAGAAGAAGCAGGATTATTCTGATTAAATGCAGAAATTCTTATCAATGCAATCCACTTTAGGATTCCATTATTTTCAGGCATTTAGGGTGTGACTCCTTTCATCCTAAATTATATACCTAAAATATCTCACACTAGCTCTACCTATTTCTCTCTAGTGACTATACAGACAGTCCAGGGTGACTGGCTGAGACACAGATATATAAAGCTAAACAAGACTCATACCACTGAAGATGCCTAAAAGTTATCAATAAGCTGTCTCTCTGTAGGACAGGCCAAGGTATATCAAGAAATGCATTTACATTAGGAAGCATCAATCCTATAAACACTTGTGGGAAAATCATTTGAAATGCTGAGAGATCATAGCTTTGCATGTCCCAAAACAATTGTTAAAAGGGAGAAAAACAGAACACCTAATCAACAGAGCAAAACAACAAACCCCACCTCTTCACCCCACTTACCTGAATAACACATTTATAAAGCCTTTGTTTGTTAACTCTCACAAAAATAAAAGCTTAGAGAGTTTCACACAGAGAGAGGCAAAACTATTTGAGCTAAAGGACAATGCTAACACTTAAACAAATATGAGTAAACTGGCTTTGACCTTGCTTTAGCCAAAAAGTAGAAGGCCTCTAATTTTCACAGGAGCTCAGCTGGAGAATAATCAGACCACACAGGGCATAGAACCCTACTAAATCAAAGATGGACTATGACAGCCTGCTCAAGGGGATTTGTACACTAAAGCAGCTGTGAAGTCAAGAGGAAAGAGAGGATGACTCAGGAGGTCCCTTCCAACCCTTTACTCCTAATTTAAGTTTCTACTAAATAGCAGAGGTCACATTGATCAAAGAGCAAATAGCACTAATGTTCATGTAATTCAAGATACCCCTTCAAATCTCTCATCTTCCCCTGTCTCATCCACACCTCAGTGCCCTTTGCCTTTATCTGGCCACTTGTGCCACATAGAGTAAGCACCCCCATTGTTTTATTCAAGTAAATCATCTCTGCCCCAATATTGAAGAAAGAAAAAGCTTCTAATCACTCTTCCTTCATTACTACAGAGAGGATACTATACAGCTACACAACAGCAAACAGTCTGAATTCACCCCAGCAGCACACTTACTTACACAGTATATGATATTTCATTTCAAAGCTGAAAGACAACACAAACATTTTACTTTAGGAAGCTAAATATTATAATATATAAGATATAATCCAAAAAATACATCCTCCTTCAATTTTCAAGACAGACATACCTTACCAGAAAGGTTTCCTTTTGTTCCTTCAGCAGTGTTCCACAGCAAAAAGAAATGAAAACCAGTGCTGAACAGCAGGCACCAACTAAGAACTGGCTGTAATGAGAAAAGAGCTTTCACCTGGGCCTTGCAGAAAGGTTCTCCTCCTCTTTGAGAGGATAATCAACTAGCAGAATTAAGAAGCAAAACAGTAGCAGCTGAGGAGGTAGCACTGAAACTTAAAAAAGTGAATCTTGTACAGTGAAGCCTGTATAGCTTATGAAAGTATATGTTACCTAAGTAAAAATGGAAACCAGCTGCAATGTCTGCACTGAGGTGTGAGCTCCCTTAAGAGTGGAAACACATACAGAACTGGTTTAATAAATAAATAACCTCCCTCAAACCAATTCTCCCCTCTGAAGAGCAGATAGAACTCAGAAGCACATCTAATTCTCAAATTCAATGTGGTTACCTCATGAGAAAGCTGCCATGCTACTGTCCCTATTGTTCTGGTTTACACTGCATTCAGTGGTGTCTGGCAGGAAAAAGAGGAGTATGATAGGTCCAGGGAAATGTGGGTTGGTGCTGGTGGGGGCATGGAAGTTTTGTGTGGTGTTAAGGTGGGGGATACTGTAAGTGGATGTGTTTATTCAGTGCAGCAAAAGGTGTTTGAAAGTCCTATCTGGGCCTGATTAAAGGAAGAGCTTCTTCAGGCAACTACTGAGCAGAAAATGTCATTATTAGATGGAATAGGAAGTGACTCAGGATGGCAGTAATGTTCTCTAACACCAAATGGTTTCAATGACCAAAGTCACATTTTTTTCTGTTAAATTCTATGGTGGAGAAACTGCAACCATTCAATCCCTGCTGTAGCTGGAGCCTGGACTTAGTGTTCTTGTTTGAAGATGATGGATGACAATTTGCATGGGTTGTTACTGCAAAGGGAACAATGTTTGCATAACTAACCTTTCACCTGATTAATCACTAAAGAGATACATAGGGGAAAACACTGAAGATAAAAGCAACTTGTTGAAAAAGTAAAGAAAAATAGAAGGTAAAATTAAGTGGCTTTTTATGATCCCCTCAGAGCCTGAAGCTAGTCCAGAACTCGATGAAGATTGTACCAACATCAAGGGAAACTCATTATGAAGGAAGAACTTGATGTTATAAATGGGAAAGGACAAGTAAAGTATCTCCTCCAAAATGCTGCTGACCCCAGTAAGAAGGAATATACTGACTATAGAGGTTATTTCTGAACAACTTATTTGTCCAAAAATAAGCTGTTTATAGTTTTCTGAGAAGCTAAAAGGAGCCATCGCCGCTCTTAGCCAAGCTCTTCCCTGCTAATTGCAATACAGCTGTTATTAACCAATTCCCTTGGTCTCTTTAGCTTCTGGTGATTTGAAACCCTGATTTTGTTTCTTCTGCAGACAGAGGCAAAAGCATTTCCTTTCCTACAGCATGACACAGGCTACAGCCAGCCTGACGCCAAAGCTTTCTACAGATCAATATATTTAATGCATTAGAAGTCAGTCAGATCTCCCAGGACAGTCCAGAGTTGCCTGAGGTAAAAATAAAGCTAAAAGGCTAGAAAGCTGTCTGGATATGGCTTTAATATTCAATTTGCTTACTTTAGAGTCTCTCCATTTTATCAGAAACCCATTTCTGTTACTTTAGGTTTTAATTTAGAGTATTTTTTCTCAGAAAGTTTTGAGGAGTAAGTGGAGTCAGATCCACTCACACCCAGGTTGGTAGGAGGTATGTTTATACACATAAAGACAGAACAGCAAATAAATCTTAAAGATTGTGGGAACAAAAATATTATCAATCCCATCACACCAATTCTCTTTCTCCCCATCTCCCAGATTTATTTTGTTCACCTGAATATTGCTCCAGCAGCTCTGGACTTTCCCACAGACTTTCCTCATTTACTTAAGATACCTCTCACTTTTTTTACCTTCAGTCTTTATTGCTCTAAAGCATCTTTCTTGCCCATGGATGAAGTTCTACTGCCTCTTAAATACAACAGCCAGAGGCAATCACACAAGTAAGGAAGCCAGTTGTTCTTCTCTCAAACTCATCCTTGTTCTTCCATTCAGCCTTAAAAATTCCCTAGAGATTCCCATTCACTTTACCCTCTCCCCCACCAGCCCCCCCCAAATAACTGTATATCAAGAAAAAAGGGTTAAGCCTCACTAAAATAGCTGTCATACTTTTCAGTCTCATTTTGTATGCATCAAAAAAAAAAGTGATTTTGTATTAGGCTAGTTGGCAAAATTCTATAACACCACATAGCAATTGCTATCTTGCTGTCAGTCTTTAACAGCTACTAAATAATGGTACCCCCAAGTTCACTCCTTGTCTTGCAAAACAGAAGCATTTTTATTGCTTACAATTTGAAGAGCAATTTAATCAACTTCAGCTTTATGTACAACCTTGGCCTGCCAGAAACAGTGAATAAAATCACATCTTCCACTTTAACATAGTGCTATGATGCCCAAACATTGATTAAAATGCAAATATTATTTCATGCTGATATTTCAGCAACAATGAATGCAATTATTTCATCAAAGCTGATGCAGTGAGAGGTAAGCAAGAAGAGGCAGCTGTTAGGGGGTTGTGGGAAATAAATTTTTTCTCTCAGTCATTTTTTCTTGTGGTTAGAAAGAGAAAACATTGCCTTTCTGTTACATCAACACTCTAGGTTAACCCAATATTTCCAATGTCTTTATAATAACTAGTAGAGGGTTTCTATTGAAAATCTGGACCCTGACAGTTGTGGTATAATGCACAATCATGACATTT
This sequence comes from Galbula dea, assembly GCA_013399015.1. NCBI lineage: Eukaryota > Metazoa > Chordata > Aves > Piciformes > Galbulidae > Galbula > Galbula dea. Next base: position 1,015,319 of record VWZX01010418.1, read on the forward strand.
ATCATCATTTATTTCCCCCTGTGCCATTCTGCCACAAATATTCATCCTGGTATATTACAGTGCTACATGAAAGTAGGGTCCTTGCCATAAATTCCAAGACAGTCTGAGTCCAGCAGCTCTTGAGAATGGTGCTTGATTCCTTTGTAGCAAATATCCAAGGGGAGCAGGTGAATTATAACATCTGGGTTCAGCACAGCAGCACCAGAGAGAATGAAAGGACAGCTTCAGTGTCTGGTGCATGTGCAATGTTGTCTTGTGTTTGGAATGGCACAAACCAGCTGTGAGTGTTTCACCAGGGACCAGGGGCAGCCTGATGCCATGTCAAAGGCATTGGGTGGCAGCCCAGCTCTCTGTATGTCTCTGCTTACCAAGTCAAATTGCAGATGTGCTGCTTCAGCCAGAAGCTTTACATGTCATCTATCAAAGTTCCTACAGAACTCAGTGATCAAAAAAAGTGATAATCCTCTCAGAGAGAAACTGTCTTCCTGTGAGTTCTGAGACCTCTTATGGCTTGAGGTTCTTGTCATGGAAAAGTTTAGCCTGAAAGCAGGTAAGCAATAAAAATTTGCACATGCATTCCCATCACAATGTTAACTCTCCTCTTCATAAACTACTCTTTGAGTCAACTATTCCTAGCTCCTTGCCCCTGCTAGTCAGCAATGCATAACAGAATATATGCATTTTAGAAAGGAAGTACCATTTCCCTTGTGTCTACCTTCTGATCTGCAGAAAGCAGGTTTCTGAAGGAACAGCTGTAATGTCACTAGCAGCCACATGCTAAAAAGACAAAAGGATGTTCTGTGACATCTCTAAAAAAAGACCTTTTCTATCCCTATGAGGATAGGCTGAGAGAGCTGGGATTGTTCAGCCTCGAGAAGAGAAGGCTTCGGGGGGACCTAATAGTCACCTTCCAGTACCTAAAGGGGTCATATAGAAAGGCTGGGGAGGGCCTGTTTACAAAGGCCTGTAGTGATAGGACAAGGGGTAATGGGTTTCAATTAGGGAGGAGCAGGTTTAGATTGGATATTAGGAAAAAGTTCCTTCCCATGAGGGTAGTGGAACATTGGAACATGTTGCCCAGGGAGGTGGTTGAGGCCCCATCCCTGGAGGTGTTCAAGGGGAGGCTGGACAGGGTGCTTGGCAACCTGGTTTAGTTGGAGATTGCCTACTCACTGTAGGGGGGTTGGACTAGATGACCTCTAAGGTCCCTTCCAATCCTGATAATTCAATGATTCTATGATTCTATACCTCCACTAGACTCCCATAGGAGCAGCAAAGTTCTTGCTTTGCACTTGCATTCTTAGGGATCTTGACTGTAATTTTTGTATCCTACACTACAAGGCCTCAAAGTTTGCCCATGATCTCCTAGTCCATGAAAATGTCTGTTCTGCCTCTCAAATTTAAACATGGTGTTTGTAATGCTGTAGCATCTAGAGAGTCCAACCAATACTGAGCCAGACAGATAACAGGAAAAATACTCTGCTTGAAAACTGGGATTCTTTCACATGCCAGTACTGTAGGTAAAAACCCCAGTACAGTCCATTGGCATATGGACTAGAAGCCAAATTTCTCTCTGTTGTATGCTAGAACAGCTCTACCAATTGACTTCAAATAACCCATTCCAGCAAAGAGTTTGCCCCAAGGGTCTTGCTAAGGCTTCTGATCATAAACACTAAAAGGGCAGTAATCCTCAAGCTCAAATGAATTAACACACTAGGTTTCTGTGGCTCAGAAGCAGCAAAAGATGTTCAGCTTAGTGTGAAAAGAAGGCATTTGTCTGATAAATGGAAAACAAAAACAAAAGCCATCCAGAGTGTTGTCAAAATAAGCATGTATATAATGGTTCCAAAATACAAAAGATTCACTCCTAAGCACATAGAAGGCAAAACACTATGGATGCCAGGACACAGCAGTGCTCTTCTGGAAGCTTGTCATGAGGAAAGCAAATACTGCAATCTTTAAACTCAAACAAGGAAGCACAGTGAAATCACTTGGACCATTCACCTCACTCTGAGGAGACCAGAACCTTTGCTTCCCAGTGCAAGACTAGAAACTTCAACCATTCTAAAGGGTAGCTGATTGTACACTTAATTTTTGTACCCATAAAATGAGTAACATCAAGAGACTTTGAACAATAGTGAGAGAGCAATAAGAGTCTACAACAAAATACTGCTCTGAGACTAGATTTGTTGCACATATAATTGGTCTGAAGGAGTGGTAATGACCCACTGTTAACTAAGCTAGTCAGATCTGAGGAAAGATGTTAGGAAATTTTGAGGGACCTCTCATTCAGATAGGGACTGTGATGGCAAGGAAAATGCCATGCTGCCAATGAAAGGTTTGGTGATTGAGCAGAGCAACAGAAAATTCTCAGGCAGATTGTGAGAATAGCTATTATTATATTATTACAAGACATTTTTTCTGCTCAGATTAACAACTCTAGATGAAGTTAACATGGGTGTGAATTCAAACACCCAATGACAAATAAAATCCAAGCTATTTCATCCTGCAATAGTCTGGAAAAGAATAGCAGTTCTTTTATGAAATGACTTTAAGAGGAGAATTTTAGTAACATATATTGGTAGGAGAAGAAATCTTATTTAAATGAGTTCTTGGTGAAGAGGAAGTTTGGACCATATGTAAATTTATGTGTTTGAATATGAAAACTGTCACCAGAAAATGTTTGTTCAGTGGCTGCTGAAACTCATTTCTTACTCTCTTTGAAGTCCCACAAACAACTCCAGCTCAGCAACAAGGTGCTTACCTCAAAAATAAAGGTGTTTGTCTCAGAAGCCCCTGAAACAACATCTAAGCCCCAAAATCTCAGATCTGTTCAGTGTATACTAACAGGCACAGTCAGATTTGCCCTCCTCTGAAAATACCTTTCTTTTCTAGGGTGTAGGTGGAAGAGGTAATATCTTGTATCACACAAGCATCTTGCTGGAGCATTCACTTGAGTGTGAGGGATCTTTTTTCCATGCTCCCCCCACCCTGAGGTGGCCTGGACACCCCCTTTCCAGCAGAACTACATGTTGGTCTGGAAAACAGGAGAAGGGACTGGCCCACTAGTACCACTACAGCCCTGCCAGGGCAAGGTTCCAAATTTTATGCTGCTGGCAGAAAGCCTTGTGAGAGAAGAGCCCAACCCAGTGGCTGGGCAACTTGGTAAGGGAGAGAAAAGCCCTTGGTTTCACACAGGCAATGAGATCCCACATCTCTTTTGGGCTGCACTGGCCACTATGATGAGACCTTTGAAAAAACCCTGCTATGGGCACCTATCTCCAGAGAGAAGCCTAGACTTTGCAGCCTGTAGCCACTGGGATCTGCCCAGCCTTTGCTCTAGGCTACTTCAGGGCAGCTTCTGGTGAATTTGCAGGTTCCCAGGCAATTCTGGCATGAACTACAGAGGGAGACTCTGTATCCCAGCCCTATATGGGACTGGCTGCTGAGACACCTGTTTCAGGCCTAAATATGACAGCAGAAAAGCACAGAGACTGCATCCTGCCCTTTGTTCTTCCATGTAAAACATTTCTGGCCCAAGACTGTGAAATTCTCCCACTCAACTGCAGTGTGAAGTATATTGCATCTTCTATATTTTGATTTAACTTTACTCCTGACCTTGCAGCTGAGGACAAAATTGATCTTGTGATAAATTTCCTTACCATAAGATTACAGACACTAACAACAAGGAAGGAAAGAAAAAACACTAGGAAAAAAAAAGAAGTGTATAGCTTAGACCAAATAATAGAAACCATAAATCACTGCAGTAACAGGATTAAATGTGAAACATTTAATTACACATTTAGTCATTTACCAACTTCTTATTTTCCCTGTAGTAATGTCCATGAAGCTTCAATAAGATTTGAGTTTGAGGACAATTTTATTTTATGTGTGAATTTCTAAAGCTATACACATAGAAGTGGTTTTAAGAATAAATATAATATTAACTTTGATCTTCAACTATGTTGACACCTTTACTGAACACCTTTATTGTTCTCAGTCATACTGGCCCTCACTTAATGGCATCACTGTGTCAATGCACATCAATTCCATCTCCATTGCACAGTTATCAGATAAAATAAAGTAGAACTAAAGGGGTAATAAGTAGTGGTACAGAAAGTACAATACTGTATTAAACCAAGAAAGTGTAATTACATTGTTGAAGAAGACAGTGGTTTTTATTAAGCATGTACAGATCTGTGCCCACAGGCTGTATGTGCTCCACCACCTATTCCACAGGGCAGCAAGAAGCAGCTGCTAGAGCAGGAAAGTGATGACTCAGCCCCTGAACACTTTTGCTATGGATTCCAGAGTCCAGAGCCCTGCTCTCTGTTGCTGTTGCCAATGGATTCAGAGTGGGCCTGGAAATAACCTGATTTCTGTAAAAATTCTGTGCACTAACATAATCTTTCAGCACACTCAGAGCTGAAAACAAACATTCTGAAAAGAAACCAAAAAACCCCCCCCAAACAATCAACAATAACAGCAAAGGCAAAAATAACAAACTTCCCCTTCCTCCAAACTTCCCCTTCTAACTGGAGAGCAAGGCAAAGTCCAGACAACCTTCATGTTTACACAGATCCCATCTAAGAATGTGCAGGAGGAAAAAAGCAGACTTTCATCAAAGTAAAAACATTGCTTTTATACTAAGAAAAACAGCTTAATATCATCCTAAACACATCACCAAGTAGCAGTTGTAAAGGCAATATCATACTGCTAGATATTGCTTTGCATATCAGGATCATCTTTCTTGAAAAATAACTTATCCAGGACAGTGAGACTCTTGAATCTGTTGGGTTGATTTAATTGGTACTTGAGAGACCTCCCTGGGTTACTGCTATGAGCTGGAGGAAATGTTCCAGACTGCTGCAGTCTCTGCCTTTATCATTTTTTGGAACAGGAGAAAAAAAGGGGATCATACAGTTAGGTTCTGACTATCACATAAGTTGACTACAGATTTTCTTCTCAGCTAGGTAATTTTTTTTCCATTGGATTTTGTAAGCAAGAAAAATTCCTTAGGGAAAGCAGGGAACATAGGCCCAAATCTGTGGCAGTCTAAGTACAGTCAGCATTATTTTCCTTCCTTCCTTTCCTTTTTTTAGATCTCTTTTTGAATTATAAGGAGTTTTGACTGATTTGGTAACAGTTAGACATTTCTTTCACCTACCCAGTTTGAAAGGGGCCTTAAAAGCATAACATGCATAACCCCCCAACATGACACAGAACTGCCTATTCTATTAAATCCATGTTGAAGGTTTAAACTGAAAATATAGGAGATGTCTGCCTTCATACTTCTGAACACATCAGTGGGAGCAGGAGACATCTTTATCATCTTTTCCTCCAAAATTACTGGAGAGGAAATTCCTGGGGCAACATTTAAAGCAGGATCACTCCATTGGACCTGACAAGGTGAGACTGAGATGCCAGAACATTTACTCACCCTGCCACCAAGACAATCTGTAGGTCTTTGGAGTTTCTCTCTGTTTCCTTTCTCTGGTCCACTCATGCATCAGGTTCCTTAGAGATATGGGACAGCCAAGTGAATGTAAGTTTCTTGCTCTGGGTGTCAGCTGGTTTCCTGTGACAGAGAGGACATAGAGACCAAATGTGGCATAGGAAGGCACTGGAACAGCCTTTTCCAATCCTAATTCAAGTACTTCCTCCCTTCTGCCTTCAACATGAGTGATTATTGAGGAATAAAAGAGACCTCAAGAGATGGTTTCCAAATAAGCAGCCTGGAGAGATTATTACTTAATAAGTGCCAGAATCTTTTATGCTGCCCTTTTTAGTTGTAGAGAAATAATATCTGTGAGGAGAGTCTGCACTCTTTTATTCAATATATCAATCAATTATACTACTTAACTGAGTACATTTCAAATAATTTTTTCTTTCCTTAGTGTTAAATGCATTTATTTGCCAAGTTACTATCCTATTGTTCAGGTACTACAGCAATGACCATGATCCTTTCTGAAAAGAATCATTCAATCCCATTATTCTGCACATATTCTTTATCTGGAACCTTTTCTAAACTATATTTTCCAGTTGTTTTTTACCCCAGAATGCCTTCTCTAAAGATTATTCATTGGTTTTGTGGGGGTTTTTTTTGAGTACTTGTAGACTTTTTGTCTACCTGTAGACTTTCCCTCTTTAAAGGATGAGCTGGTCAGATCTAAATGTATTTCAGAATGGTGAACAAGCACTTCTGACTCCCTCTTTTTCCCACTGATCTGTGGGAGACTAGTTCAAAATGAAGCATAATAATCACCTATGTCACTTTTCTGCTCCATTTCCTTCAGAAAATCAGTGTATCTGGTAGAGAAGCAGAAGGGGAGAATTTCAAACACACACACAAATCACATCCCCTACAATCACTGGGTGCCATAGGTCAAATGGAGAAGAGCAAATATGCAAACCCCCAAATAATTAAAGCAGAAATGGACAAATGTCTAGCTTGGAGGGTTTCAGAGCTCCCCTGAATAATTTTTCTGAATGGCCAAAAGGCTGGAATAATGCAGAATAGAAGAAACCAACCAAGAATAGGTAATTATTTTAATAGCCTTACAAAGCCTAAAATGCAAAGGACTTTCACTAGGGGTAATTCTGGAGGTGAAACTGGAAGCTTCTCTTCAGAGATTTTTCTATTAAAGGTCATGAATATCAACATCTATTTTAGACCAGTTATAAGGCTACTAGAAATAAAGTCTCCTATATGGCACCTTGTCACTGATTCCTACTTCAGTGTAGCCAGCACCCCAGACACAGGAAACTGTTAAAATAAACAGCAATATTCTCTGCTTCCTCCACTTAAAATGGAGTCAGGAGTTCTGTACTTTTATTTTAAGATATTCACTGTAATTGATCATTGAGCAAATTATTTTATTACTGTTTGGATGAACACAACTACTATATAAAAATACAGTGTAACTATGACAACAGTAATTCATAGTTTGCCACTCTCTTTATTACTAAGCAAATTAAGTCATTTTGCTGAATTATTCCTTCATAATAAAAATACAATCATTTCCAAGCATTAGTGTTAGCATTTACTCTTCTTAGAGCTGGTCCAACATCTTCTATGACAATAGTAAATATGTCAATATATATCTTTCTTTCTTGGATAAAAACAGATCATACAACTGGGAAAAATTGTGACTATCCTACTGAAGCTGTTAGAGAACTCACTGTGACTGTTCCAAATTTCTGGCTAAAAAAACCCCAGAAAACAAACAAACAACAAAAAAACCCCACAAAAAATACCCCCACAAAAAACCCCAAACCAAAATCACCACCACCACCAACAACAACAAAAAAACAACCAAAAGATTCCACACAAAAAAATCAAAATACTTGGCAATTTCTAAACAAACACTTCAAAAAACCCATTTACATCTGAAGAGAGAAAGGTAGGAAGTAAGAAGGATGACCTGAAAACTCAAAATCCAGCATTTGCCTCCATTTTTTTGACAGCTCAAAGTGCAATTTGTCTCCTGGAAACCAAAATAGCAAAGAGGGGCCCAGAAGAACAAGCTGCTTTATGGAGGACAGTGCTGAGGAACTTCCCATCTTGCCATGGGGAAAGTCATGCAGGCACAGCAGAAGGGCAGTGTGGACAGAGAGAGGATGAAGAGGCTGGAAGAGTTACTTAGGAGAAGTGCAGAATTCCTTGTTCTGGCCTGTTTGGATGAAATTGGGCAAGCCAGACCTCAGCTAGACTTGAAACTTGTGAGGGACATGAGGAACAACCAGATGAGCTTCTAGGGGAACATTGCCAGCAAAAGGAAGACTGAGGAAGAGGTGGCTGGGAGAGGCTGGTGAATCTCCATCCTTACATATTCTCCAAACTCAACCAAACAAAGCCCTAAACACTGTTAGATATCTAAGTTTCCCTCACTTGGACTAGGACATTGTTGATGTCCTCCAGAGGTTTGTTCTAACCAACACAATTCTGTGACTGTATGTGATTCTATGAAATAATTTGCCTGTAATTTTCCTTCTTCTGAATAAAAGAAGGTTGGAAGTAAAAAGAAAAATCAGAGGCAAAAAAAGTAACAATTTATCTTATATCTAATACTTTTCTGGAGAAAATGATAAATCTGAATTGAAAATACAGTGAATGGGGTAAAACTGTTAGACAACCACTAATTACAACTTAATTTTTTATGTTATCTTTCAGTCCTTATTACCTATATGATTTTGGATGCCATTCACCTTGTTCTGCTTTTTTTCCCTTTTACTGAATTATTGCAGATGTAGTAAAGACTGGGTGACAATCTAGTTCTCATCAGATTTTCAACTGATCAAGGCAAGATTTAAGTCAAGGCAGATGCTAGGATTGATTAGCATAGTTTGTCAGGCAGCTTGCCCTGTGCCACATACTAGCAGTTCACAAGTGACACTATAATAAGTAGGAATAGATACAACATAGAGATCTTGAGTCCAGGTTTCACATAAGGACTTACAGGGGCCTTTCATTCCACCTAATGTTTCCCTAGGCTGAAAGCTTCTACTATATCATGGGATGGCATCAGAGTGTAGCCACTATCATTTTTCCAGGTGCATGCTCTATCTGTTTTTCCTTCTTTGCTTCTTCATGTTTACCTAAGAAAAAGCAAGAATTTCACACCATACACTTTTCAAGCCTGAGTAGGCAGCTTAATTATTCAGACAAAATACCATTGATCTGAAAGTGTCTGAACAAATGAAATTCAGACTTGTTAGCCTCATTGAGAAGGACAGGCAACCTTCTTGGGGAATTTCCAGTTGTGTTATTTACAGTTCTTCTTCCTTTCTTTTATTTCAGGGTCATTGATACTACAAGACAGTGCAACTCACACACACAGCTGCTTCTGAAATCAGAGGAGACTGCTTAAGAGGCAGACCTTCAGCTTCCTCTGAATTCAAGAGTAACCTGTGTGCACCCAAAGACAATAAACAAATCAGAGAAGCTGACAGAAGTGACAAAAAACATAAAATGCTGGGATCAATTAAGCACCCACTAAAATTAATGGCACCATATGCATCTATGAATGTGCTACTCTTAATCATGAAATAAATCTCCCACTCTGTCATTGACTCATCATAAATCCAAGTTGTTCTCATATCATTCCATAGAGTTATTTTTCAATGACTCTTATTTCAGTCATTCCAAGTGTAAGCATTTAGACAATGGACAATCATCTTCCCTAATATTCATTTTCATCACAGTATCTACAAAATAGAGACCCTCTATACCATATATATTTATATAAACCTAAATGTAGGTAGGAAGCAACTTCCCAGGCTATAAGTAGATTGTATTACTCATGTTATTTCCTAATAGTTGAACACCAATTAGATGGAGATCCAGCAAACATCCAAAACCAACTACCCAAAAAGCCCTAAAATTAAGTTCTTGACAGATAATAACTAATGCTGTACACCCCTACTCATTATGTTATGAATAATATGTGAACTATATTTATGCAGAAGAAACCAGTATTTAAAACCCTTACACTTATAATAAAAATAGATTTTATTACAGGAAAACAGTGCCTTCTCACAACAGATTTACAATTGATTAAAAAGGATGGCTTGTCCTAAAACACTTACATGATTGCATGCAAAGAAAACAGATGGTCTGTGTAACAGTAATTTGATTTCTTCCAGTAAGCATTACTCATGATATAGAAAATGCTTCTGTTGATCTCTTCCAGAATGATGTGTGCACTTTGCATCTCTCTTTAAATGAAGCCTGTAATTCTCTTCAAGAAACAGCACAGCAGCTCTGGTTTCCCAACAAATCAAATAAAATCATGTAGCCTAATGCATCATTCCTCACATAAGGGCCTGACAGCACAAAGATTGATCTTAACTTTTCACTCTCCCAAAAGTGCTTACCATAATGTCATGCTCTTTTCTCATTTACTCCTTTAGAAATGCTTCTTTATACCAAAAAAAAGAACATAATTTCTCCCTTCATCTCTGCCTAAGAGGAGTATCATAGGCCAAAATACAATGTCTGTTCTCTTCTGATTGTACCTAACATTCTTCTTTATACAGCTGCAGGTATATAAGAAGGGGAAAAAGTCTAACTGATAAATCTCCATTTGTTCACTCTGTTCATCTTGCATTTTTCTTCTGTCTTTTGTGTCACACCAAGAATGCTGCTTAGGGGACTTCAGCAGCCACATTTCCCTGCAATGGCTCTACTCAAAACTTTTGTTTCCTGAACACTGGGTGAAATGCTGGCAACAACCCTCCTGAGGTGGTTTAAATCACTGAAGGCCTTGGGACTGAACTGTGGATGGGAACTGTGTCACTTGCTCCCACAGGATGACAGTCAGAGCTGATAAAGGATTGATATTGCCTTTTACAGATGTTTTACACGAGGTGAGTACAGATGGATCTTACTCTAAGGCACAAATTTAACCCCTAACAGTGCACCCTTAAATCTGGCCCTAAATTTTACAGGGGCTTCACACCATGATATGTTCCATCATCTGCAAGTAATAACATTCCTGCTGGGATGTAGCCCTTTTTGTCATTATCTTGTCTTGTTTGATTACTGTTGCTTCACCTGACTGGCCTGGACTTACCCCAGCCAAATGAAGTAAGGGCACAATCCTATTAAATGCCTGCTGGGAACACCCTAAGCTACTGCTCTTGTCAGTGGGAATTAAGTGTTCTCATCACCTTGTAACAGGTATTCAGACCCTTGAGAATTTGGGCTCTTAATTAGATATTCCCTCATGACATTGTGTGATTATTTAATGTTCTGACAAGATGCCTGAGCAATCTCACAGGCCCTGAATTAACTATCCTGGAAGAGCTCTTTGCCAACTGCAATTCTATGACACCTTTGTCATGCTTGGCCATGGAAGCAAATTGCATTTCATGGAGCATATGAAATGATTTACCCAATGAATTGACTGAATTATATATAACAGGAACTTCTGGACAGGCTTGAGATGTCCAGTTTTAAATAGCTGTTCTTTCTTTGTCCCTTTCCTAAATCCCTTGCATGTGCCCACCTCTCCACCCTGCCATGCACAGGTTTTTTATGGTCCCATTTGCTGGCAGAGCTCAGCAGCAGCAGTCCTTGTGGCTATGTGGGATGATTCATCATGCAGTCTACATGAGGCAGATTAATACTGCCAGAGCAGCCCCTTATTATAAATTTGCCTTTTCCCTGTCTGGCTTATCTACATTATAATATTTGTTACTCACACATAAATTTCCAACTCAAGCCTATCCATCCAGGGGCTGTTAAAGTTTTTTTTTAATCTATACTGAAAAGTTTAACAGAACCCCAACAGAGTAAACATTTCTGCCTTGCAGCTGATGCCATGTGATCAAGTACATTAATAAAAGCCACAATAAGCACAAAAAACAAAGCATAAATAAACAGAAGAGTACTCAGTGACATAGTATATCACATACCAAATGCACAAAACAAATGGGCACCCTTTTGTCATTCCCTATGCAAAAGAGGTTTAGGCACAATCACCTCAGGGGAAAAGGACATTGCATCAAATGTTTTCCATGGGATTTTAGAAACAATGCCAGGCTAATTAAAAACTCTGCCTCAAGTGTGCAAAATTATGGTGCTTAGCAATCAATGTTCACCTCCCCTCCCCTCTGCTTTGTAGAAATGGAAGCTAGAGGAGTGTCTTCTTCTCACCTGCACTAACTCCTGTGACACCCCAATACTCACCTCAGACCCAAGGTCTGTAGTCAGAGTATATCAGCTATAGGCAACTTAAACATGTTACAGGTAAGGCATAGAAGAGACAAGGCCTGTCAGAAGAGGTATTAAAATACACTTCAAAGGTTGTATATTTAAGCAAAGCTTAATTAAACTTTGAACTTCTCCACTGCTGCTAAGTTGCAACACACATTCTGAGACCTCTATACTGAAATCACAGCACTTGCAAGCTCTCTGCTCAGCTTTGTAGTTCCTGTGCTCACAACTGCTTTTCAAAAGGTGCATTCAACTCCAACTCTCTGTGGTCACATTTTCTACTCAAAGAATTCAGACATAGAGTCTCTCTCACAGTCCCTTCTCTGCCCTCCTACCCAACCAAGGCTCTTGCTTTACCTGCTTGTTTTAGGGAGGCTTTTCTTCATCCTTCTGTTGTTAATGTTTCCATCAACTATGCATTTTTCTAATAAGCCTTCAACACAACCTTAAATTGCCTCTTACAAGCATCATCAAATCCTCTTCCACACTGAGGAATCTAACTTCAGATAAATCTTTCTATCAACTAGTTTCAACTACAAAAAAACCCCAGTTCCTTGAGTGCTTTATGAATTCTGGCATGCATCTGCTTTACCAGGAGTGGATTAAATAACACTACCTCTACTCTTCTAATGCTGTGGGAGATCATATAAAATATTTATATGGTGAACTGCAGGCAAAATGCCTACTCTACATTATGCTCCAGAAGCTCAGCAAGATCTTATATTGATAGAAAAATACCTCCAGTTTAAATAATTGTGCAATTTTTGTTATTTCTTCTTCTATTAATCTCATGCCATTTTACTCTTTCTCCCTTGGGAACATGATCTAGTTTTGTAAACACTATTTTCTGTGTTCAAGGTTTTTGTGTGTAATAGTACAAACACCTTACCCTGAATCACAGGACCAGCATTAGACAGAACTGGAAAAGAATACAAATGCTGTCAGTGTAGATCAATGTTCCTGAGCTTCTTCATTGCATTATACAGGGCATTAGATATTTTCTAGTATATAGTTATGAAGAAATTTGCTGAAGGCTCAGTTTTCAGCTCACTTCCAAATGTGCAAAGATGTGTAGCTATTTGCAAAGACTGTATTCACAAAACCTCATCAATATGGGAAGCTGGCATCAATCTGAGTGAGCAAGAATAATGTATATAAGAAAACAAATATCCTCCCTCTGCTGAGTAGTATTCTTGATTTTATTAGGATCATGATCTCATTCTCACAGAAGTCACTTGTTTCTGTATACTCAAGTTGTCATTTAAAGGGTATTTTCCTTCAAACATGGCCAAGAGTATGCTTTCCCTACATTTCCTGATTATATAGTGCAGGGTGCTTGATATTAGACTCTACAACTGGCTAAATGCAGTGTATGCATGCATGTGCTGTTTTGTTTGGCTCCAGGACAACATGGCATGAGGAAGAAGAGCATAAGCCATTCCTGTGCAGAGCTTTCCTGGGTAGCAGTATTTTCAGTCAGACTGAAGCTAGCAGCATGAACTTTGTCTAACCCTGGTGATGCTTTGCTGAGTATCAGCAGCAAGGAGAGGAATGAGGACATGGACAGAGGGAAGGCAAAGTTGCACAGAACTGAAAACACACTGTAGCTGCCACTCCTTTGCAGAAGGGCAAAAGCAATCTCATTGCAGCTCCCATGTAGCCTTTCATATGCTGCAGGCAGGCAAACTGTTTAAAGGTGGGTATCTCAGTCAACAGCTGAAATCAGCTGTCAAGCAGATGTCCAAGCTAATGGCATTTTTAGCAGCCTTGGACCATCTTCTCTGCACACATGGTCCTGTCCACCTTCCAATTCAGAAACTACTCTAGGTTGCCCTGGCCCAACTTAGTTCCCACTGCACACAATTTCCTTGACAAAACAAGCCAGGCAGTGCTGTCAGTATGTGAGGTTCATCTACTAGAGTGAATGGAGATGTCTCACACTCCAGCTTTACTCCTGGTAGTGAGGACAGGCATTGGTAAGGGCAGCAGGAGGAAGGCAGGCTGACAGGAGATGAAGAACAGGTTCTTCTTGACTGTCTTGCTCTTGTCAGTTCTGCCTCAGCTCTAGCACTGATACTTGGAAAGGCAGAGATGGGACAGCAAGGGAGAAACCAATGAGAAACATGGCCTGATCCATCCCCACTGCATGGGTCTGCTCCTTGAATTCTGTAGGCACCTCCCACCATAGCATCCTTCAGCACCCTCTCACCTATTCCCTCCAAGGGCTCCCTTTCCCCTTGCCCAAACAGCCCAGCCCTCTCTTTGCCCAGGCTTCAGCTGGTCTGTGGCAGCCACTGAGATCCAGTGCAGCCAGAGAAGAAACTGGTCTTCAACCTTTCTGGGCTGGACAAAGGATTTAGATACTCAATACTCTCACCTTCAGTAGATTCAAAAGCATAAAGTCAATCCTAATCAAAATCAACCTTAACCATATGATTGTATCCTGTCTTGTGACTCCTTAACTTCCCTCCCTTCAGCCATCATACACAAAACTGCAATAACTGCAGACTGAAAAGTCAGCCTTGAATGAATTTACCATGTGCATCTTTCCTTTGCTGTTTATCCAAACTGCACACTGACTTTCTGCTTGCATCTGTAAGAAAACCTATGCATTTCCCCTCACTGGTCTGATTTCTTCTGACCTTTATGCTGACCCTCATGCTCCTACACTCCCAACAGTCTTTTTCTCCTTTTACTGTCCCCAGCAGAGCAAAAAAATACAGCAAGAAAAGTGAACAATGAACATCCATAACCCATTAAGCACTAATCCCATGTATTAGGTTTCCAAATGATTTTTCAATACAGATTTATCAGCTGCCTTGTTAGTGGATAGTAAAGGACTCAGCCAAACAGAACAGTCTCTAGCTTACTACTTTAATAGTGCTTAAAATTCTTAAACAAAACAGAATCAATTCAAACATTCAAAGTATGTAAAACAATATTGCTCTGCTCTCTTTTTATTTTTTCTTTTGCAATTACCAGCTACAGCAATACAGAAAACATCAAATAATTTTTGTTTATTGTTCAATAAATACACTCAATAAGATACTGCTCAGTAAATGGTTTTTATTAAAGAAAACAACATGACAACATAATTATCCAAATACCTAAAATAATTCCTTTAAGACTTGTTCCATGCTTAGGACCCTAAAAGCACTTCCAAAAATCTGTTCCTTCACTGTTTCCTTGGACACAACCCCAGGAACAATAGAAGACCCTCACCTTTGCTTAAGCAGTCACAAGTATTGGACCATCTCACATTATTGAAAGAATCTTTCCCAATATTCCTGCAGAAACAGCAGGGTGTCTGATTCTCACTTCTATTTTCATGTAGGTGCTATTTACCTCACTGTGTAGACATAACCTTAGCATCAGACATACTGTTCATGAGTAAGCAACTAAGGAGATGGCTGACAAAAGGCTGCAGCCTAAGAAAGAACTGCATTTAGTCTAAAATTTCAAGTAGTCTGGATCCTGAGGAAGGGAAATATTTCAGATAACCTGAGAGAGTTCAGTCCTACAACAGGATTGCACTCAGATGTGGAGCTGAGCTGCTTTATTTTAGATGTAAACAGCTTTGCTGACATTTGTATGCTCTTCAGAGCAAGGAGGCAGATAAGACTTAAAGTCAAGCTAGGTATTCAGCTACTTAGCAGTATGGCCCAGAGTGACAAGGAGGGTTGAATTTTTGCATCTTCTCTTCTGGAGACCTGGTAAACAAATACAAAGAAGCAAAGGTAGACCAACCACTTGAGTAAGAACTATGGTGTGAGACACAAAGAGAAAACTCATTGTGCTTTGAACTTCCTTACCCTAAGGTGTTGGGTGACAAGACAGTATCAGCAAGTAGGATTCTGTTGATGCAATCCTCCTCCTCCTGGCAAAGTAAGAACCAGGTTCCCCAATAGTGATTTTAATATTAAAACATGTTCAGAGAGAGTCTTTTTTTTTTTTTTTCAGGTTCCCATTGAATGTCTTGCTTGCCTTTATGGCTTTTCACAGCTGACATGATTCTTAATCAGAGCTCCTTTAAAAACACAGTGAAAAGTAGGGCATGGAAACTTTGATTCACATTGCACACTTCTCTGCTCCTGTCATACATTATGCATAGCTGCACTATATTTTGAAGGAAACTGCTGTGACGTCTTTGCAGTGGGAGATACACAATGACTTCAGAGGCTGAAAAACAGAATTCTGATCTGTGGTAGTTCAGATAATTAGGCAAAACAGCAGTACAGGAACATTTTGCCCTGTCCCAGTAATATTTGGTATTGGAACCCTAGAATTGTCAGAGTTGGAAGGGACCTTAAAGATCATCTAGTTCCAACCTCCCTGCCATGGGCAGGGACACCATCCACTAGATCAGGTTGCCCAGAGCCCCATCCAGCCTGGCATTAAAAACTTCCAGGGATGAGGCTTCCACAATCTCTCTGGGCAACCTTTTCCACTGTCTCACCACCCTAACAGTGAAGGACTTCTTCCTAATGTCTAGTCTAAATCTACCTTCCTCTAGTTTGCATCCATTCCCCCTAGTCCTATAACTACCTGACATCTTAAAAAGTCCCTCACCAGCTTTCCTGCAACCCCCCTTCAGATACTGGAAGGCCACAATAAGGTCTTCTCAGAGCCTTCTCTTCTCCAGACTGACTAACCTCAACTCTCTCAGCCTGTCAATATTGATTATTGATAATGAAACATTGATATTGATTGGCATTGCTAATGAAACATTGGATTCCTTATTACCACCAAAGGTATCTGATGGGAGTTACAGTTTAGGTGCCTCAGCAGCCCAGTAGCAAGAATATTTAGTCTTCCTAAAAGTCCAGTTTGCCATGTGAAGACTATGTCATTGGACATATTCAAACTTCAGTGGGTATATAACAAAGACCCATACTTGCCAACTTTTATTATGTTATTTTTGCTTTTTAAAGCAATTATTGACAAATTGGTATTGACTCTGATATCTTTAACTCCTGTAGATAAATTCTCATCCTTTTCATTTACTTGACAGTGCTATCATAGTCCTACTTTAATGATGTGACAAGTTAAAGATTCCTAAGTTCATTGCTACAGTACCTATCAAGGTTAAAAGAGGGAAAATTCCCTTATGACTATGAAGGACTCATACAGTTTGCAACAATCCTAGATGAAATTACCCTTTTGTCTTTCAATAAGCAGAAATATCCTGCAGTGGCAAACATTCATAATGGACTGTTTCATCTTGGCAATCATCTGCAAAGCATCTGATTTAATTAAAGCTTTAGGAGAAAATGAACTCTTCTTTAAGAAATAAATATTTGTGTTAACTCACTTATCACTTAATTGGCATATCAAAGGGTATTAATTGATTATACAGTGTGTAAGGGCTAAAAAAAAGTCTATCACAGGTTTATAAGTTTTTTCTGTATTAAACACCAGATAAAAAATCGCAAGGCAAAGAAAGGGCATCAAAGATACAACAATAAGCAGGAATTAAGACAACTGAGATTTTAATGGTCATTACTTCTATTCTACCACTAGTCTAACTGCTGGCAGTACAAGCTCTATCACAGGTCACCAGAAATGCTGTATTCACAGAAGCTGCATTAGCTAATACTGGAACTGAAAGAACTGGAGCAGAGATTAGAGAGATCCTAGACTCATCAGTAGGTCTGTGTATTCTTGGTCATTAATCACTGCTGAACACTTCATTTCAGAGCTGTGCCAAAGAAGCTATAAGTAGCATAATACTATCTATGTCAACATGAACTGTGTAAGGAAACAGTATCTACAGCCTACATCATCACTACAAAGATCAAAAGAAAACATCACATTTTATTCAATTATCTTGCAGGGAGAGACACAATTTAAATATGTGAAAGCCACTCTAATTGGAAACAGCCTTTTCAGGCTTTTTTGCTGCCTTTTTCCTAGGGAATTGGAAGATATCTGTGAAGGGGAGGAGGTGAGAATTTGTCTGAATAGTTACTAAAATTAACTTAAATGTGCAGTTACAGGCCACCTCTTCAGCTAACAAGCACTGATAACATGTTATTTAGTAGGAAGCTGACTTCTGCACTAACAAGTGGCCTAATGGGGAACACTGAAGCAACTTCATGGGGGAAAATTCAGAAATTAACCTCTTATATGCTACTTTTGGAGGTCTTAGAGGTTCTACTGTTAAAGCCACATGGTTTTTTTATTTCTCTATCAAAGGTCAGAAAAGAAAACCACTTATTAACAGGTTTAGATGTTCAGCACCAGCTCAAGGGACTAGTTGTGACATAGACATGTGTGATTACCTTGCCATACAGCCATTTGGAAGCCTAAAAGCTGCTCATTTAAGTTGCAAATATTAGCAAATAAAGCCTGTCTAAGCTATAATGTTAACACTGTAAGCTGGCAAGAACAGATGTTGTTACCAAATGTAGTCCTGTATCTGTCTGCTATTGTTGCTGTCTTTGTGGGTTTAACCCAGGCTGGTTCCTTCCAGAAACACTTGTGGCAACACCAGAGAGAACACAGGCAAGGGAATAAAAGAGTAGGGTAGAAGGAGGGCAGGATCACTTCCTTTTGTGTCAGTAGAAGTTTAAAGTGCTTGATCTCATCTCCATTCTCTTTCCTAAAAGCAGAAAAGCAAGATAGAAGGAGAGAATCTCTCAACTCCAAATCAGGACTCTTCTTCACTCTATATCCCAAAGCTAGATGCCATAACCAACCAAGGGTTTACATCCATTATTTGCTAGTGAAAGAAGAAAATATGCCAACCTGCCAGAATTTCTAGCAACAGAAATTTTAGAATTTAAAATTTAGAACATTCCCAAGGATGAATAAGAAATATGTAGCAAATAAAGAGAATGGTATATGGGAATAAACAAAGGAATTTGTTTTCAATGGAGTAGTGCTCTCCATAAACAAACTGGGAGACACAGGATGTAAATTGGCCAGGTGTAACATTCCAAAAATAAAACATAATGTCTTCCAAGCATCACTGGTTATTTCAGCCATGTACTGCTGAGATATACAGCCTGTGGACTCTCCTCAGTGTTTATTTTAAACATTGTGTCAATATCTAGTATTCAGCTCAAACTTCAGTGAGTTTGGAAAAGCTTGCTCCTTATACATGTCCTGATCACTGCTACACTTACAAGCACTTTTACAGGAGCAATTGCTTATGAATCTTTCCAACAGCTTTCTAGGGCTATGTTTTACTGTTAAGAACAACATTTGTTTCCCTGAGGGCATTTAGAAACAAAGAAAAAAAATGTAGATGTAACAGAATTATTCAGGAAGTTTCAGTCTAAGAGGGACTGAGGAGTTGATGAAGGTTTTCTTCAGAAGTGTAACATAAAATGACTGTACTGCATCACAACATCCAGTCCAGTTCTCTACCTTTCACAATAGCTAACAAATACTCCAAGTGAAAACAAGAAAAATCAAAAATCAGTGAGGTCAAGAAATTATAGTGATCATTGTGTTTGGGACTCTTGAGCATGGACTGTCTTTCACCAGTCTTCAGAGATCACTTTTAAACACATTTTTCAAAGGTATACTGAAATCATGCATGCTCTCAGCATCTAAAAGAGTTTAGAAAGAAAAGCATTTATTTCCTTGTGTTTGAAAAATTCTTCTTTTGATGACTTCAGTTCCTTGTACTGTGAGAAACACTGAACACTTGTTTTTGTTTAACAGTACCATTTCACATTTAACCATATAACATCTCAGTTGTCTCTCTGTGAAGCTGAAAAAACTGGGCAATAAAATAATAGATGATATTCTGCCTTGATGAATTCAAAGGAATATCTATGGAGAAGAAAATGCCCTCTTATTATTGAAATACCTTCCTGGATCTGAATTACCTATTGCTGTTGTGAAACAGATCTCAGTCACCATGGACAGTTTTGTGAAAACATTTTGTCAGCTGCAGAGATGGTCAAAAGAGCAAATATAGCATTATTGATTACCAGGACAAGAAGAGAGAACAAAATAGAAAGATAAAAATCATAACAATCATAAATTATGATTACTATTAGCATACTGTAATATTATTTTGTCATTATTAGTATTGTTATTGTTATTACTCTGCTATTCTGCAAAAATTGCATGGGCCCATACTTTCACTGACACAGACAGTTCTGCTCCACACTCTGAGAAAAGAAAGAAGAAGGCACAGCAAGGTATGCATTGCACACTATAGTATACAGAGATTTCAACAGGCTGGAAGACTGGACCAACACAAATTGTATGATGTTTAACAAAGATAATTATAATATCTCATACCTGGGATGCAATAACCCCAAGCAGCAGTGCAGGCCAGGGACTGACTGGATTTCATGGGCATCCTTGCAGCAATGAAACCCACCTGGAGCCTTGATTGTATCAGCCAAAGCAAAACCAGCAGATGAGAGACTGTAATTTTTTTCATTTGGTATTTCTAATGTCACACTTGGGATAATGTGTCCAGTTTTGGACTTCCTCTTCCAAACAGATATTGAAATATTGGAGATGATTCAGTGAAGAGCAACCAAGTTGATGAGAGGGTTGGAAACGTTGATGCATTTTGAAAAGTCAAAAGAATTCAGTTTACTAACCTAAAGAAGAGAAGGGACAGAGGGTACTCTAATCACATGCTCTCAATACCTAAAAGGTAGTAATAGAGAAGATGGAAGTACTCTTTTTACAAGGACAAGAAGCAATGGACATCCATTGCTTCAAGAGGAAATTTTATCAGTCTCTATGAAAACAGTCTTCGCTGTTAGAACAACCAAACATTGGAACAGGTTGTCCAGAGAAGTGGTAGAATCTTCCCTGCTGGAAGTAAATCAGGACTTGCCTTGTTGGGCCAATGGATAACCTAATCCAAATACCTGCTGTCAACTGTAGGTGGGCTCAGATGATCTCCAAATGTCCTTTCTAAAGAAGCCTTTTCCTGGCTTCTACACGGGAGGGCAGCAGGCACAATGAAATTTCTGAAACAGCTTCCACAAGGGGCAAGAAGCAGCAGACTAGCACTCTTTAACAATGAAAAAGAAATGACAGAGAACTGGAAAGGGAAGACAGGTTTACAGCATCAAGAAAGACCCAGAGCACATAAGTATGGAGCAGATATTCAGTCTTTTTCACAATCCAGGAAGGAGGGCATATAAAATGAAATTTTCAAAGGGAAGGCTTGAAAGAAACCAAAGTACTTTTTCCAACAAAACATAACTGACCTGTGAAACTCACTGACTTCAATTTTCTGGATATCAAAGGAATAAAGGGAATCAAAAGGACTTGCTGACATGATTCTATCAAGAGCTGTTAATAGAAGACATGTAGAATCAAACTCTGGACAGGATCTCACCAAACAGTGAGCTGACCGAACATGACAGGTTATAGTATGGCACAGACCACACGGTGTGAACGTGTGCCTCTTCTGAAAGGATTTACCATATTTCATGGGAAAATGAGAATATTTGACCTAAAAAAAGTCAGTAAAAATAAATTTTGATGCCTTTACTGCCAAGTCTAAATCACCAGCTCAGTGGCTGTTTTTCTTTTTTAAGATTTCCACCAAAAAAAAATTAATTCTTTTTAGGACAAAATTCAATTGTGCAAAATATAACAAGTTCCTAAGCTTTTGGATAGCTGACTACATAACAACCAACATTTGTCCTATTTTTCTTCTTTTAACTGATGCTGGGAGCACTGAGATGGAAGAAGGATCATGCATATGATTATAGCAACAGTGGGAATTCTCCTGGCTTTACAAATGAGAACCATGGCTTACCACAGGGAAGCCACAGAACGCCTTAAGGCCCCAACTGTAGCAGCCTGTCTACACCTGCTGTGCAGCAGAATTTGTTTCTTAAAATTCACAATTTACATCTTTTTTTTTGCCAGAAGGGAGGTTGCACATTCTCCTATTAAAAAAGGAAAAAAAATAGTAGATTTTATCAGTAGCTTTTGGTATTTATTTCTAACAGAAAGGCTCCAAGGGAAACCTGATTCATTTAAAAGTGAAAGATGGTAGCATTCTCAGAGCATGATGCTACAGTGCTGCCTGATCACAACAGAGCTCAGGTTAGTTCATTTTCCTCTGTTAGTTCATTTTCCTGGTCATACAAACTCAGAGGTATCCAAACTGCTCAGCCCCACCAACAGTACAGGACAGGAATAACCATAACATATATCTCCATTGGGATCAGTGTCAGAATGCCAGCTGTTTCATTTCAGTCATAATTTCCTACTCCAAAAGTTCATATGGAGTGATGCAGGGTAGACATACTGATATCAAAATTTTTCTAGGCTTTTACACATTACTAACATTAGAGGATTGAGCACTAAAATTGTTACTTCTTCAAACAAAACCTTTTTCTGAAAGATTCAGATTTCATTGTTGCTTTTTGCTGTAATCAAGTACCAAAACCAAATGGCAGCATCCTAAGGATGATACACATCATTGAGCTATATTCTCAGATATCCTGGCCCATCATTTTAACTGATTGTAAGGCTATGGATTACATCTGCTCTGTCAAAATATTGATAAGAAATTCAAACATCCAGATTTGAGTCACTTACAGCACATGATTCAAACATAAAATAAACACAAGAACATTAAAAGTCTTTCTGCTTTGCTTTTCAACAGTGCTTAAAAAATCAGAGTTAAATCAGTGGACCTGTTCATATGTAAATATCTCATTTATCAGATCCATTGTGAAGCATCTTTTCATTCTTTTGTGATCAAATGCAGATTCTTGAAATGATTTGATTCTGTTTATATAAAAATCTCTGTACATTCAATGACAAAGAAATAAAACTTTCTTTTGCAGATGGTGGTAAGCAACTGTCAAAAAGTGCTGAAATCTGCTTCATTCCAAGCCACTACATCAATTTCTTATTGTAGTGATTTGCAAACTGTAATTTATTAATATGTTTTCACTTGTGATAGTCAATCATGTTCTTCAGCAGAGACACTCTGCCTCAGTTTCATCCTAGAAAGGAGACATTTCTGTTTTCTGGTATGTCTGGACAGATGAAAAAGCCAAGGAACTGGAACAAGAATACTCAGCAGGTTATTTGGATTTAAAAATACATAGAAAAGAAAGACAGCCATCCAACAGCACTCACTTGAATAACAATGTTAATCTGGTGAGATTTAAAGAGAAAGAAAAAGGTCAAGTTACATCGATGACCATGAAAGATTGATGGCAGGCAATGGATTTTACAAGATTAAAAAACCCAAAAAATTAGAGAGAAAACCATATGCACTATTTTAATATGGCTCTTTCATTTATGAGGAAATGCAAATAAAACTATGAGGCAATGAAAGAATTCCCAGAAAAATATACCCTTTAGACTAGTGAAGAGAACAATTCATTTCATCTAAAGTCAGGATCCATTTAAATGGATCACAAATACTCTTTAAATACTCCTTTTTTTTTTCAGAATAAATAAACCAGATGATTGTTATTCTTATTGAATTTCAAGTATCTTTGGCCCCATTTGTTTCTGTTTGGAATCCATTCAACAAAGTGGAAAAGGTTTGTTTATCTGTTCCATTGAGACGATATGCTATTATAAGCAGATAATCAATGAGTTGCAGATATGGTTGTCAGCTCCTTAAATACAAACAGCAAATCAAACTTTGGAGAAGAACTGAACTGATGTTATTATCCTGTGATCCTAACTGAATTTGATTTTTCAATCACTAGGAACTTCAAAAAACCCCAGGAAATAAAACTACAGAGTGCTCTACAGCTACTGCATTTAAAATACCCCAAAGTATATTTTTTTGTCAAAAGGCTTTTAAAATCCATCTCTGTTGCTGTAATGGAAGCATGAAGCAATTAATCACAAGTTAATTTTTAAAATGGAAGGCCTAGAGGATAAAATACTGACTCCTTCACTAACATAAACTCCACATACACATTAGCAACCTAGTGGCAGCCACAAAATTCAAAAGCTACAAAATGCTACAGTCTCTCATCCTTTTCTCCCAGATTGGCAATCTGTCCAAGACACAAGCACTTAGGAGTCAACAGTACATTTGCCTGTTACCCCAGATGAGAAAGCTGTTACTTTTGTTTAGGTTTGGGGTTGTTTTTAAGGAGACTAAAAAGAGAAAATTATAATCAGGCTTGATTCCTCTAAAACAATGGGTGCATTCAGATCACACACAAATTAGTTTATCAGACCTGAAATGAAAGCATGTAAAAAAACCATGGTTAATGTGTGAGATTTCTAGGTATTTTACTCCCACAACACCTAGGACACTATATTGTGAGTTTTGAAAGGTTTCTATATTCTCAATTGCAATATCAAGTTCACAAAATTTCTAATCAGTGTAAGTTAGAAGTCCTAACACTGACATCAGCTATGCTCCTTTATCCACTAAAACTGGAGGAGCTAATCTCTCTTCAAGGCAGGTCCAAGAAATCCACAATATCTAAAT
Organism: Galbula dea; assembly: GCA_013399015.1. NCBI lineage: Eukaryota > Metazoa > Chordata > Aves > Piciformes > Galbulidae > Galbula > Galbula dea. Next base: position 1,039,450 of record VWZX01010418.1, read on the forward strand.
TTCAGCTTCAACCTGGCCTGTTTGTCACTAACTCCTGACATTTCTTGTGGGATTTCAGGTTTTCAAACATGATAAGGTCAATCCCTCACTACAGCCATAAAATAGAGGAACAAATGAACTAAGTATCATGAGTGAGAGCACTCTCAGCTTCCCTAATGCCTGAGTTGGTTCTTTGCAGTTTCTAGCACAGTTTAATCCAGTCTAGATGCAGAGCAAGGCATGACTGTATGAAATAAAGTGTTCTTGGAATGTCACTAGATTTTCATATTTTAAGGAATCTAGGTCTCAGGACTGCTTCCACTGAAGTTATTAGGAGTTCCACTAAAGACTCTGGTGGAGAAAAAACTAATTATATATGATGGAGATTAGACAGAGTTAGATTTCCAGTCTTACATTCTTTACTTCTAATGAATACACATAGAAAGAGGTCAGCTTCTCAGAGCACTTCCATTGCACAGCAACATACAATGACACATGTGTACCGACACCAGAGCTGCTCATTAACACAAAAAGATTAACTCTTTATTCATATTAATAACTCTCTATACTCTTTTGTCCCATCAGCTTTGTTTCAGAGACAAAGTGACAAATGGTCACACCAAAAAAAGGGTTGGTGTTTTATTCTGGTTTGGAAAATAAAATATTGGAACCACAATTTCTAGTGAAATGGAAATTACAATTCCTGAAGAGGTCTAGAGAGGAATAACTGTCATGAAGGCTTTGTCTTGGACTGTTAGTGCCAGTCACTTATCTTGGGGAAAGAAACTCTTTATCTCTTCAAATGAATGAGCAGAAAAGCACATCAGCTGCACAACTACCATTTTTGAACCACAACAACAAGAGCACAAGTGCTTCTCTGGCTGCTGCTTCTCTGAGGCTCTTCATAGATGCAGGAGAAAGAAATGGATTTTGTCATGTGGCATCCTATAGCTGCAAACAAGTAGAAACAGCAGTTTGGGATTCTATAGAACATGGAGCTCAGCCCAGCTCATACCTTTGATACACAGGGCAGGGTGAATCACAGAATCATTAAGGTTGGAAGAGGACATTCTGCATTATTCTTTTGATCAAAATGCTAGAAATTATTTAGAAGTAATTATACAGTAAATATTTTTCACAAACTCTTCCATCAATTTTATTTGGAAAGATATGAACACATGATGCTCTTTTAGGGATGTGACTTCTGTACAAATATATTGGGAGAAAAGGAGTTGGACAGTTTTGATGAGAGCTGTGTTATTGGTTAAATACACAGGCATTTGTATTAAATTCAAAATGCATAGACAAGTGTACAGCTATATATGCATTCAGTGATTTTTATATCCTCTACAGATTACTGATAACCATGTAAATAAGTAATATTATTGTAATGGTTTTGTTTTGCCTTTTGACTACAATCCATTGTTTATCTATTTAATGTGCTGTTGGAGCAGCACACACTAGACCTAATAAATTATTCCACCCAGGAACAGACAATATCCACTGTAGCCAGAAGAATGCTATACAGCTCTGTACATAACACTTCTATCAGTTCTTTTACTTTTGTAAGAAATATTTTAGGTTTTAAGGACTTACAATATGAATAATTCACTTTACATTTACTAATGGGAATGTTTCCATTGACATACAGATAACTATGTGGAAAAATAAGCAATACATTGAGGAAAAAGATTTACAGAACTTTTCCTGAACCCATGATTTATCTGTTTCCCCTTGGGAAGTCTCCCATTTACAGAGGACATACTTTTCTGAAGCTTATATGCTTACCTGTAACTTTTACTTTCATTCTTTCTGCTCTATTTTTCATTCTTCCAGAGAGAATTAATTGCACAACTTTAATTAAACTGATGCTTGAGTGACTCTCTTTCCTACCTTTGAAGAAGAATTCTTATTTTTTCTTTTTACATCTAGATAATTTATAAGTTCCTAACTTAGCAGTAGATACAACTTGTGACCTGTGATGTGCATAAATAAATGTGGGGACAGTTGTAGATCCCAGCCTCAGAAAACAGTTGAGCAAAGGTAACTTTCCTCCTCAGTAAAAGTGGAAGGCTATTTCAGTAAGTAGGTTGCAAGCATCACAGCACTGATTGGCACCAGAAGCATCTCATATAGGTAGCACACAGGCACAATTTCATGTCATAGAATCATAGAATGGCTCAGGTTGGAAGGGACCTTAAAGATCATCTAGTTCCAACCCCCCTGCCATGGGCAGGGATGCCACACACTAGACCAGGTCACCCAGGGCCACATCCAGCCTGGCCTTGAACACTGACAAGGATGGGGCATCCACAACTCCTCTGGGCAACCTGTTCCAGTGCCTCACCACCCTCCTGGTAAAGAAATTCCTCCTAATCTCTAATCTAAATTTCCCCTCTTGTAGCTTGTAGTCCTTATGCCAGCCTTCTCCATGGTTGCCCTTGAGCCAAACTTGATCCATGAGCTGTGTCACTGAATAAGGTCACTGCTTATACAGAGTTGGAGTAACCTATGGAGTTACTCATCAAACAGCCAAACATTTCAATACATAGCCTCTGGCCTACATAGTGCAGATTTTCTTTCTTATCTGCCTGCCTTTCAAAAACAGTAAGAGTCCTGCACTATGCTCTGTATTTCTCTTCTTGCATGTCAGCTTTCCTCTGTCAACTCTGTTCTCCAGTCACTTTGCTACACAAGTGATACCACCTTAGACTCTCTAGCATGAACACAAGGGAGTGTTGCTTACTCCCTCTGTCTGCTCCTATTTATGTCACATGTGAAGTGGACCAACTATATCTGTTAAGTTCTGTATGCTATTTTGGGAACATCCCCTACTCTGCTGAGTTCAAGAAGCCTCTTGTAAAGTATCCATTGCAGAGAATGCTTCATTCACTATTCAAGCAGACCCTTCCCACTAACACATTTTGCTGTTCTCTCTATATTACATATTTTGAAAGAGCCAGCTTTTACCTTTACAGGTAACTGAGTGAAGAAAGATAACTGAGTACAGAAAGGTAAAACTGAGTACAGAATAAAGCAATTGAACCATGTCATCAATGAGGACAACTGTGTGTAATAAAGTGCTGAGGATTTCTGCAAGTGCCTGACCTAGCCTCCATAGAGGAAGAAGTAATCCACAGGAAATGCATGGACAAACCCAGTTAATCTAGTCCAGATTCACATGGCTTTCTTCTGTATGACTATGAATCTCCAGCTTTGCAAGTACCAGAGGAGGAATTAATTAATCATCTACTGTAAGATTTTATCTACCATCCCTTTGTCCTCTGATGCTGTTACACCCTATGCTGAAAGGCAAGTGAAATATTTCCTTCCTGGATTATTATTTGTAATGAGTGGCATGTTTGTGGTTTAAGAGAACATTTAAGCTAATTGATTCAAGAGGAAACAAATCAGTTTCTAATATCATATCTTAAATCATTATTCCTCATAACAAGTCATAGATGCACAGAATAGAACAATAGAATCATTGTGGCTGGAAAAGATCTCTGAGATGATTGAGTTCAACCATCCACCCAACACCACCATGCTCACCACTAAACCATCTCCCCAAGCACCATATCTACATGGGTTTGTGTGGGTTTTTTTCCCCTAACTCTCCATGTCTGCTCAGCAATTTTGCATTTGACTGCTTAATTTTGCCTTTATTTTGACAGCTTGTTCTGTTTCTATAAGTGTATGTATGTGTGTGCATGTGTGTATGCATTTACATATAAAAATACTGTTTTTAATGCTTGTTTTGTTATGCTAGATTACCAGACTGTCAACATATTTTTTTTCATATGGTAGTATTTCAGATGTTTAAAATTACATTCTTGAATAGAAATCTTAGCCACAACAGTGACATTTTTCTAGCTCTATTTCACAGAATCACAGAATGTTAGGAGTTGGAAGGGACCTTGAAAGATCATCTAGTCCAACCCCCCTGTTTGCCTTGTCACTTGTGCAAAGGGACAGTACCATCTTTAGTATGCCATTTAGAGGGTTTTACTATTTATTAGATATTTATAAAGACAGTCAGAATTTTTCCTAAGTCATAGTTTGACATATTTTAAATCTCCAGAAACCAAATATAGACTCATTAGAACACCATTAAGTGAAATTATGGTATGTGTACAGCTACGTGGAATAAGCATTTTATATGGCCAAACCCAAGGATAAATGGTTCCTGCTGCTGTTCATAAAGACTCTTGGGGCTATTGTTTATCCTGTAGTGGAACATTCTTTCACCAGAATATGCTTCATAATTTTCACTGATTTATGATTGCCAAGACTATAGCAATTTTTGGACTCAGTCACTGGCATGATTTATCCTGAAGGGACAGAGTGACAACTGGGTTAGTTGTGCATGAGTCTGAGTGCTTTGATGTGCAAAAAAGATAAAGCTTAGGTTCTTTATTCACTGATTCTTGAGAAACATGACATCAAGCATTTAATGGTCAGAACTCACTGAGGTCACCTATTCAATCATTAAAACCTTTTTAGATACCTTAGTTTCCCCTTGAAGATCTCTTGTGCAAGCTGTAGTGAAATCTGATCTTGTACAGTTAGTAGCAGGTTCACAGCGCAAGGTCACATTTTATATTTGAAAGCTATGATGTAGATGGATAATAAGACATTACATTTAATGAGATGGGCCCAGTAGGGCAATTAGGAGTTGACTATAGAGCACATATTTCCTTTGGGTTCACATGAGTGTTTCTATAGAGGTTAGAAAAGCAGCAGTACCAATGGATGCACAAAGACTGAAGAGAATCACGTGGAAGATTTTCAAAGACCTAGATGAGACTCAGGAGCCTATTCATTGGAAACATCAACTCAGGTGAAAATCAGAGAGAGAGAGAGAGAGAGAGGCCTGATTCATCGGACTGTCTTTGAAAACCTCCCATGATAATGTAAAACATGACTGAAAGTCTAGAAGACTCACTACTTATTTGAATGAAAAATTCTGCTTGGGAGAAAGAGAATAATTCTCTGGACTTTGTCAGTAAATAATTTTTCAGTGGGAAATATTTTAGATTCACAAAGATAAGAATAATATCTGGCCCTATAATCTTGTAGAAAAATAAAATTGCCTCTGACAATCCCTTCTGAAAAGTGAAAGTGCTAATGCCTGTCATCATACCAGCTGGAGAATAGAATGCAGCTGGGATACTTCAAAAGGCAGGTTTTAAGTGGCATGGGAAGAGGTATGGAAAAGCTCTGCATTATTCTGGTTTAGAAAAGAACCAGCCTTTCAAAGATTTTCAGTTTATCTTCTCATACATAACTAAACTGCTCCCTTCAAGACATGATACTGACTTCAGACAGAAAATAATGATTTTATAAGAAATGCTATGTGTCAAGCTAACATATTCAGAACATCAATAGCCAGGTCACAGAGGTAAAAAAGTCTTCTGTAAAGGATTTCAACACAGAATTGTTCTTGGCCCAAGAATTTCTTAGTCTGATACAGTAACTAAACCAGAGGAGACTTTGTTTTGAAAGACACCATGAAGAGCAATGTCCATTGCACAGTGTGGCCTCTGTGTGCCAGATGAAGCTTACTCCATGAGCACTTGAATCCTTATCCTTACCACTGGCTTACTTTTAGAGAGAGATCATTTCACACCCCTAAATTACCATCTAGGTAGACAACATAATTGCTCTGTATGAGTTACTCTGCCCCTCAAAATCTTGCCAATTGTGAAATACTGAATTACCCACCCCCTGCCACACCTCACCCCCCAAAAAAATTATTTGAAAAGCACAGGTAGTATTCAAGTCAGATTCTCTAAAACAAAGCATCCTATTGCAGCAAAGTTTACTTTGAAAGAAGATGAACTGGATGAAGAATTCTGTTTAGGCTTACTGTGTTTGGGATTGCTATCAGAGAACCTGAGATATTCTGGGGAAACAGCTCCAGAAGTTCATGAATTAATTTCACTTAATTTCTCCTCTACTCCCTGGAACTCATCTTAAAATACAGCTGGTGCATTTTGTGCAGAAGGAATGTATAGCAAGTGGAAGAAATATTGCAGATATATTTACCTGCAGCATCCTTTCAGTCAAGTAAAAACAAACACCATAAACAATATATATTCTAGATGGAATTTAAAGAGAAGCAGTTTACCTTTTAAGAGTCTTTTGACCAGTGCTGGAAAAAATAATGGAGGTTACTAAAAGGCACTTAGTATTTTCACTGAATTCACTCATTGAATGAGAACATGACTGAATCACTGGCTGACACCTAACCAAGAAATCTCTGAGGGAGAAAAGACTGGTCATCTCTATGGCTTTGGAAACCTTAAACTGTTCTCTTCTTTTGAATGGAGCAGGTTGGAGTGAATCTTTTTTGTTCTATGCTGTGCAACACTTGAGTAGCTTGAGAAAGGCTTTCACAATTCCCTGTGATTTTGAACAATTATTTAGATGTTCCTATTGATTTCCACTCAAAGAGTGCCATAGCATTGTTGAAGGCTGAAGGATTCCTAGAAGACCTGAGAATCATCAAAAATACAGTTGGTGAATTTGTTGTACTGTCACTCAACAGAGAAGGGAATGGTCCTTTTCATCTCCTTTGCATTCCAGGAAAAAAAAAATCAGTTGTGATTAACTTATTGATGTGAAATTGGCCTTCTCTTCTCTGTACAATACAACATAGTTGTTCTATAAAGTCAGATTTTGGCTGAAAAAAGTACATCTTCTGGTTGACAGTAGTGTGTATTTTAAATCAAGTGTTTTTCTAAGCACTGGGCTTCTCAGGTGGTAAACACTGCACAACAAGGTCTGTGAGTAACAAATGCTATATACCACAACAAAGGTACAAATTACTTAGCCATGTAAAGAGGCAAAAGGGGAAGTGAACATTGATCAAACAATCCTATAAAGAAGATCAATGGTCTGGCAGGAATGAAACTACTGAATTTGAGTCCTCAGCTACCCCAGAGGAACACAACCAAAAGTCCTCCTGGCTTACAAGCACTGTCCTCAAAATATTTATTTTGGGTACCTGCCTTTCAAGGCACCATTTCTGCTCAATACAAATGTGTGCTGTCTTTTCAGACTGTCCTCAGTGCAGACCCACTGGATCAGCATACTTATTGCTGGGCTTCTCTCTGGTTTGGAGCCTGTTTCAGAACAAATGCAAATCTGCTTGTGTTTTCCCAAACAGTCACCAGTTACCAATGGCTGCCCTGGCAGGATTTAAGAGCAGTCTTTTGCCATCCACAAAGGACCACAGGATCCTCAGGGTGGAAAAAAAGTGTACCCTTCCTGAGCAACCAAATTTGCAGGCTACCAGCTGCTATTTAACAGCCACAGAGCCCCAGATATTTTCCTCTGATGCTCTCTGTTCTTATTCTGTGTATTACTTTCAAAGTGGAGCACAAGGCACAACACAGATCAACACTGTAATTTTTGAGCAAGATTAAAGAATATCTTTTAGGGACTTACTTACAGTTATAACCAAATAAATATTGGCTCCTCAAAGTTTTCTACTTTGGACCATAGGCTAGATGATTTACACTCACTGAGCAGCATACTTATCTAAATTCAGTGAGATTATTTATGAAATGTCTTCTTTTTCAGCTAAAGTTTTCCAAAAGCAGCCTTTGTGCTCAAGAAGTTCTCTCTTTTCCTTCTCTTTCAGGCCACACACACAGTTTCCCAGACTGGCTTCTTCTATAATCTGAAGCTGGCATTTCTGCTACCACACAGAAGCCAGAGTCTGTGTAGTTTCTCTTTGACACTTAATTCTGTCTAAAGCCTCAGCTCAAGCCTTCAACTGGCACTGTTTAGGCACATGCAGTGGCTGTTTATTCTTGCTTCCACTGAACAGTATTGGCTTCTACACCTGCAGGCCAGTCCATAGGTGCACTGGTGCCCTTGCATCTGAGATTCCTCACTAATGGCTGGTGCACAACCATGAATTACTGCCAAGGTTACCCTCTAGCTGTCCATGTCTTCTTGGATCACCTGTGTAATCCTGAAAGCACTACTCTGAACAAAGTAAAATGCCTGTATTTGAAACACATGCTTCTTCACCTTTGTCCCCTCTAGAGAGAAAAAAATTTTCCCTGCTTTCTAAGATGCTTCTGGTTTTATTTTTCTTAGCAATTCTTCACATTTTCTGTTGGTCCTTTCATCTTGTTGCCTAGTAGACTGCTGCAATTCAGTTTTGTAGGCACAATGCTACCACTCAAAAAAATTTTAGCAAAGATTGTACCATCTGTATTTATAATATTTACTGCCTAAGTGCAAATTTCATTCTTTGGTTTAGCATATTTCTCTTCAGTAGAAATACATGTTTATTTTTTCATGTCTCACAAGAGATACCTAGCACCCTGAAAAATTACATGTATATTTTTGTTTAAGTTTCCACCATCACATGTTTACACATGGACAGAAAGAATAATCTAAACTTATCAATTACATTATTTTAAACTAAATTACATTGTCTTATTTGCTGCCCACATAGCTATCATAGAAAAATATGCATAGATACCATTTATGGACCTACAACCTCTAGGGAATGTTACAAATCCCAACAATGTTCCCAAACATCCAAACATCTATAGGAATTGAATCATATGTAAAACTGCTTGCCATAAAAGAAATCCCTGCATTGCACACATCAAAAAGGATGTTTAAATAAAGTGTTTATTCAAATAGTGGAAGAAATCTGATGTGGGAAAAAACAATGTAGAGGGGAAAAAAAACAAACCTCCACACAGGAAATGTAGACATGTAAAAAGACCCAGTGATCTGTGTTTTTATTACACTTTATGATGCCTTTTCTAAGAGCAAGGTGAGGTTCAGATGTGCAGGTTTTTCTGCCTGCTTTCCATCAAGTGTTCTTGCATGCATTTGAACATATTAGTTCTTAAGTTTGAAAAATAAAATATGTTCAATATTCAAAACCCAACTGAACAGGGTCCTGAGGAACCTGCTCTACCTGAGCCTGCTTGAGCAGGAGGGATGAACTTGTTGATCCCAAGAGGTTCCTTTCTATCTCCATGATTCTAGGTTTCTGTGAAATGAAAGTACTTTTTCCTGCTGAGCCAGATAAGACCTTCAGTACTCCATTTTTTTTTAATGACATAAGCAAAAGATAAGACTCTTTTTGTCCTTAAAATTGGACAAGTGATTAAACAATTTGATATATTCATATATCTCATTTCAGTGGAGACCTTCTTCACTTTGCTGCTGCATGGAAAAATCATGAGCTATAATAGCCCCTTCAAAACTAAATCTAGTTAGCTGCACATTAAACATAATCAATAATTAAATACAGAAAAGTTTATTCTTAAATTGACCAATGATCTATGAATATATATATACACACACACAGGCTGAGGTAACCACCTACTTGTAACTTACACCTATTGCATCATGTGGTTTCATTCAAGAGAAAGCAAAAAAAAATACTCATTTTGGAGAGAATCTGAATAGTTTACACTAGACACTGAAAGCTGGGTGAGATAAACCCCAAATTGACATACTGTAGCCAGGTAGCCCTTCTAAATATTTATAGAATGGGGTGGACTCTGTAACTCAGATATTGAGTTGTAGTTGCACAACAAGATCCTCTTCAGTCCTGAAGACTGTGTAAATAAGGGCAATTTTGCTGGTTTGTAGGAGTCCCAGCAACCAGCATCCTTCCCAGAGCCATCTGAACATGAAAAACTACAGACTTCAGAGCTTAGCAGAAGATGCCTTCTGGCTCATACAAATTACCAGAGGAGTCCAATAATTTGCTCATCTAGCAGCACAAAAGTGGGAGGACATAGTAATACAGATTCTCTTTGGCTTATTGTTTGTACTGTAATTACTGAGGCTGTTGTTTGCTTCTTTTATTAGTAGAAACCAGCATTGGTATAACAGTGTTAAAAAAAAAATATCTTCTATAAATGGAAAAGCTTTCAAGCAGTAATCCTAGTGTCTTCACCAGTGCCAGCAGTATAAATACCAGAAAGAGTGACAGCTAATCCACATGTACTCAGAAGCAAAAATGAAAAGGCCAGTTACATGCACTTGTCAGTGTTAGTCTCATCCACACCCACCAGCTTGCAAAATGTTAAATCACTCAGTAATGAAATGAACAGGGAGAGGAACAGGACAGCAAAGAGATGGAACATCAACAAAACATTCCCCATGCATGTAAATAGGAATAGGACATTTTAAATGGAGCTTTACAAGGTGGCTTAAATAATTCAGGACTAAATATCTTTCTACTACATCAGCTTCTCAGGATCACTATTTAGTGGGGCTTTTTTTTAATCCTTTATGTCCTTTTCCAAGTCCACTTGCCTGCTTCTGATCATCACCAGCACTTCAGTCTTGGCAACATCAGAGCAAATAGAGAAGGTATGAAATGAGATCCACATAAAGGAGATTGTTTTGGCAGGGTTTGCAGGGCTGCCTTACTAATCCAGCACATGCAAGGTGTTACTGACCTACTGACAACACCAACACCAAGGCAGTCTTCAGCTCTTAGTGTCCTCTTTTCTTCAGTCATCCAACCTTTTCTTTTGTTTTCTCAAGGCATATTTGGACCTGATTTGTTTCTTATCTATGTGACACTAAAGACTATTCATATTCAGTGAAAAAAAATTATGATATACTACACACATAAGGCAGTTTATGTGCATATAAATGTGCTGTTTATTGTTAAACAGGATGAAAAACAACCCACTGAGGAAAATAAAGATAATCCTCAAAGCATCACTGTGAGTTTTCCAAGACTTTTCTAAGATTTCAATTTCCAAATTTTCAGTGCAGTGTATGAGCATCATGTGATGGCTAACTACTGTACAGGGGAAGGTTATTGGGGGAAAAAAAGTAGAAATTTGGGGGTTTAATATGATTTGATTAGTCTCAGTGTCCCATGTGAGGATATCACATTCAAAATACATCAGCTTTTTATTTTGCAACATGAAACAAATGCTGTGTTGCAAAAATAGTCAGCATCTTTGAGGCATGCTGCAGAGAAACCTACAGTAATGTGGCCATCTGTTTTAATTGCAAGGTATTGTTGGGCACTGTGCTACTGAGAATTCAAGGAACAATTGACTGTGTGGAAAAGCAAAAAAAAGAAGTCAAAGGTTGACAACAAAAAGCTGATATGTTTTGTTGAAGTGTTTCATCTCTTTGGGGTACCATGTCCTGTTGGATAAATAGCACTGCAACCTTTCTTCATTACATTCTAAGGATTTTCAGTTTGGGCTAATTTGTCTGCATGTCAGCACAATAAAGGCATTTACCATTTAGTACTTTTTTTCTATCTGTCTCCAAAGTGGTTCAGTGCCCATGTAGCTGTGCCAGTCTTGAACACTTCAGAAACAAAACATAAATCTGCTTGTCTAATTTAGTGGCTCAGAGAATACTTTGAAGGTTGATTCAAAAAGGAAAATAAAACCTTCCTAGTTCATACCCTACTTTCTTTTAAATAATTCCATCTTTCAAGCACTATATTCCACTCCCTTGCTCTAATCCATTCATTTAATTTTCTTATTTTTATTGCTTATGAATGTAAAGATCATGAACTAAGCTGGTATGAAAGCACCAGTGAATAAAGCTCAGTGTTTGGATTTTGTATTGGTTGAGGGTAGCCATGACACTGACCAGGGGCTACACTGATGAAATGCAAATCTAATCCTTATCTTGTGATGAAGAGGTGCATGTCACAGGGGACAAGGCTCATAGGAAGCATGGATCACAGAATCACAGAATATTAGGGGTTGGAAGGGACCTCTGGAGATGTAGTCCAACCCCCCTGTCAGAGCAGGTTCTGCTAGAGCATGTTGCACAGGATGGCATCCAGGCAGGTCTTGAATATATTCAGAGATGAAGACTCCACCACCTCCTTAGGTAGCCTGTTCCAGTGCTCCACCACCCAGAAAGTATGCTCCATGTCCAGCCCAGAAAGAGCAGTGGAAAGGTTAACATGTTCAGCTAGCACCATTCCCCTTCACTGCAACACTTGTACAAGCCCATGATCTTTGTTCAATAAGAAAGGCATGCTCTCAGCATTTTGCCAACATGACTATTTGGCAATTTGATGGCTGTGAGGCTGTCTACAACTGCTACCTTTCACTTTTGTTTAGAGAAAAAATATGGCTTCCTTTTCTAATTTGATTTAAACACAAAGATGCTGTGCATCTGTCTGATGATGTCTTAATTGCAAGTGTTTTGATGCTGATAACCTCTCTGAGAGAGTACTTTAAAATGTAAACTATGAAAAATCTCTAGCAGTGTCTAAGAACTGGAGGCACAGAGTGCCTAGCTGGTATAGGGTTTACATTGACACTTGATAGATAAATGAAGTTTCAAACTCTTCATTATTCTGATCAGAAAACACATATTTACATTCAGCTAACCCTGAATGGGAAGCTTACTTGCACAGAAAAACAATCTGGGTCATCACAGTTAGAATCCTGCTGCAGCAGGGGGGTTGGACTAGATGATCTTTTGAGGTCCCTTCCAACTCCTAATATTCTGTGATTCTGTGTGTGATTAATTTACAGCCCCCAGTGAACATAAATAATCCTCACAATATATTCAGAAGTGATACCTTGGGAAGCAACACAGTGGAGGGTATAAGGCTCTTTGTATTTGGCAACCTAGGAGCATCTCTCTCTTGTGTCTGCCAAACTTTCACATGCTGCTATGGGAGGACCTCTTCCTCAGCATCTGTCCCCAGTCACTAGAAGTCACCAAATTTCCACAGTGGAATTATAGTGTCAGTTGGCAGTTACAGACTGCAATTATGCCTCAGAAGTAGCAAGGAGGGTAGTTGTCCAAAATCCACCCACAGACAGACTGCAGCATACCTAAAGAAATGGTGTAGACATTGGAATGCCCAAGCCAGTCCATATTCTGGGTCCTGCATGCTCTGGAGGGAATATTCCTCTGGAAATAACTAGGACCTTGTCTAAAAGATCATCATTGACATGGATCAACAAATAATTTGTCAATCCTGTGTGATGACTTAGGGCAACCTTCAAAAGGCAGCATTGGAATAGCTTGGCACACATCTTCTTCTTTACAAGACATGAAGAATATTCACACTAATTTGGTGGCAAGTGCAGTTCCAAGACTTCTCATACAGAAACAATCTTAGCTGTAGTCTAAAATATTAACAGAAACTAGATGAATGCAATTCATTTGAATGTAATTTTTTAGACTCCAGCTTGTCTGTTTCTGGGCTACCTGCTGCAAGATGAGATATAACTTGGTAAGCAGAAAGTAATCATGTCTAATAAAAGAACTGGACAACAAATAGGTATTTTCACTTGTGCTCTCATTTTCACATGAGCTAAGGTTGCCAATGCAAGCAAGAACTAATGAAATACAAGATAGATGTAACATTTAGTTAATTGGAGCTGTGTGGTTCTTCTGCTAATGAAATGGTGAGCTCAAGCTTAGCAGAAAAAAAACCAAAATCAAAATCTATCTACTCATCCATGTATAGAAACAGAATGCTGATTCTCTGGGTACAATGCCCTGATTTCAACAACATCATGATATCCTTGTGCATTTGTCTTACAAAGGGGTCACATGTCTCTATCAGCCCCAGACTCCAGCTCTTTCTTGCTGAAATATCAGGTAAGATTTGTCCCCACAGCTAAGGTAGCCAGCAAAGAAGCAGCACAAGGAAGCTATAGACACAGTATGCAGAGCAGTGAAGGTGTAGAAGGAATACATAAAGGACAAACTTCAGATTTTTGTTATGGAGGAAGTTCAGTATACATTAACAACAGGTGCTGAAAACAAAACAAAACAAACAAAAAAACAAACAACCAAACAAAAAACCACAAAAACCAAACCCAAAAAACCCCACAAAAACCTCAAACCAACCAGAAAATGTCCTGAAGATAAAACTAGGAGAAAAACTAGTCCACAGTCAGAGGGAATTATTTTGAAGCCTAATGTAAAATATATAATTTTCCAACAATCTAGAGTCAATTGGAATATTCTTTTGTAGATATTGTGCTAATAAATACTCTGGTTGATCTTTTTAATGCAAACATTGTGCTAATAGAAAAAGAACATGCTGTTACTTCAAGTCTGCAGCACTTTCCATTAGCTAACTGATCATGGGTGGAGGATTTATTGAATAATAAATTGCCTCCTGGCAATAGGCTTAACAAAAGTTCAATATGCCCTTATTAGTGTCTCAAAATTCTGCAATACAATAATTAGGCTTTAAGTGGAAAGGGGACATTTTTCTGCATCCTGCAAAGTGTTGGCTAATGATTTTGTGAAGTTCTGGCTGTTCTCAGTTGTGGTATATTATTTGTTAAGGTCCATGGGACTTACACTTGCAAGTCTTTACAAGCCAAAAATGTTCTCTTTAGGACATTTTTACTGAGTGGCAAAGCATGCAGAATTAAGACCATACACAGTGATCTTGTAGAGGTACCATTTCATATATAATCTAAACACACACAAATTTATCATTAAAATGTAGGATACCTGAAATAGTCTCTTAAAACTATAGTTATTTCTCTCTGTCTTAAAACTATAGCTATTTCTCTCTGTCTATCTGCCATGGAATAGAATGGCACATTATATGGAGCTTGCATAAACTGAATAGGTCTGAAAAAAAGTGTATTAGCCAACAGACTGAATGTGAACTAGAAATCCCATTTCTAGCTACCTTGTAACTTTTAGTGAGTGGTCCTCTCCAAGTATCCAAAAGTGCAAAACTGTAGTTTAGATCAGAGGTGTAAATAAATTTAGCACACAAAAGAAATCATTCCACTATTACAAGCACAAAAACATCAAACCAAACTTAGTTCCAAATTTCTTTTGCCCAGTCCAGCTACAGATTACTTCAGGTTCTACAAGGATTTATTTTGGAGATGCTGGTAGATGCTAAACTGATGTATAAGAATAAGACATAGATGATTTAAGCACTTCACAGAATCACAGAATCACAGAATCATTAGGGTTGGAAAGGAGCCTCAAGATCATCTAGTCCAACCCATAGCCCTACACTACTCTTATCCCTAAATCATCCCCTGAAGAAACACATCTATCCTCTTCTTAAAAACCTCCAGGGATGGGGACTCCACCACCTCCCTGGGCAGCCTATTCCAACATCTAACCACTCTTTCAGTAAAGATATTCTTCCTAATATCTAATCTAAACCTACCCTGGCTCAGCTTAAGCCCATTCCCTCTAGTCCTGTCACTAGTCCCAAGGGAGAAGAGGCCAACACCCCCCTCCCTAGAATGGCCTTTCAAGTAGCTGAAGAGAGCAATAAGGTCTCCCCTCAGCCTCCTCTTCTCCAGGCTAAACAACCCCAGCTCCCTTAAGGGAGGGTGCATCTCTTTTCCTCACTACTGAACTCAAGAGCATACTACATCCACACACACACAGAGGCAGGCAGTTCTGGGTTAAATGATTTTCTTTCCTGAATTTTCTTCTCTCCCCCATATTTTTGCTGTTACTGGCAGGATACCATATAATATTTAAATAGCATGACTGGGTAGGCAGTGCATGCAAATTGAAAGACCTGAAATCTCTTGCTGCCTTTGACCTCCACAACACACCACTTCTTTAAGCCTTACTTTCTCTGAAGTGTTGCTCTTAGTAAACTGGTGTGACAGCTACATATGAATCACACTGTTTGAAAAACCAAAACACAAGGAAGGAGCTGTAGAAACATGAACAATATAGGAAAATTGTAAGCATGACACACACAATGTGAATAAACTACTGCAAGATGAGAGAAAGTGGGAAAAACTACTTGGTATCCAGTGCAACTGGAGTTGCAGGATAATCAGCAAAATGAGAGATAAATGCATTGTTAGAGCTGGTTTTATTTACAGAGATAAAACTGTAACCATGAAATTCTTTCTTTTGTGCATAAAATCAAGGAGGATGAATTATGGCTTTTGGAAGGGGTTTTGGTTTTGGTTTTGGGTTTGTTGGGGCTTTTTTTGAGGAAGAATGAGCTCTACTTTCCTCCTTTTTTCCACTTAAAAGTTAAAGTTTGTTTCCCTTAGTAAACTTCAATAACAAGGCAACTCATGAAGAAAGGACAGTATGAAAACCAGGAAATAAAAACTGGGTAAATAGAAGAATTTGTGGGGATGCTGGTAGACACACAAATTCTTTGTTTCTTTAAAGAATTCTGCAACTTATTTTTATTTCTATATCTGTCAACATTTTCAGGAACCTTTCCAATCTGTCTTATTTACTGCAAGAGAACAAAGGGAGGATAAAGCTTGAATGATTGTTTAACTCTGAATATATATTTGTATGCCAAAGTGCACACTGAAATAACTCTCAATAGTCATTGTTGCACTGTAGCTGCTGGGTCATTGATGATTCATTGGAGAATGATGAAAAACAGGCAAAATTATTTAGATATTCAGCCTTTGTTTGCTCAAAATGATACCACCACCAACTGCCACCACCACAAACCAGTATAAATATTCAGCAGATTGGGTTTATGGCCATTTCCATGCCAAAATGCCAAGTTGTGTATTAAGAGAGCCTCTTAACTCTGTAATGCATGTAATACCATCTCATACAAACCAAACAGAACTCAACCCCAACCTTTCAGTCTTTTATGAACCACTACAGGAAAGGGAAAGGAATTACAGGCATTTCTGGAGTCACTATGGTGCTGAACTCAGCTTCACAGTGAGTGATTGAAGATCAATGGAGAGGGCTTGGGAAAAAAGTAATTTGAAATTCCTTATTCAGTAAAAGGGAGTTATTTTAAAAGGCCTGGATGATATCTTTGGATTGTTATATTTCAGCTGAATGACTGAAAATATGAAAAGTCAGGGGGTATTTCTTCATTTTTACTTCCTTTTATTGACTTGCCCTTCTCTGATAAAAGGAAGAGACCCAGTAAAAGGGAAGTTCACAAAAGCCATCATCATTATTTCTAATTGCAAAGGTGAGGAATTTTGAGGATCTGCAAGTTTAAAACAATTACATGAGAATGATCTACAAATTCAATTTACCAGTTTATCAACTGCTCAAAACCATGAGTGAAAAATTAATTTAGTGCCAAACTGATAATATACAATGACTGCAATTAAACTTGACACTTGGCTATAGTCTCCCATGTTGCAAAAATGACCAGCAATGTGATACATTTGAAATGTTAGGCTGTGAGCACTGCTTTTGTCTGCAGGTTATTCTTCCAGATCCAGCTAATACAGTTTCATCTATAAACTTAGGCCTTCCAGGCTACATATTCTAACCTTTAAAAATCTCTTTGCCCTAAAAGTAGTTTTCTCTAAAGCCTCTGCTTCACCTCCAAGGAAGATGTGTCACTTCTGAGATGCCTATAATCAGTAAAATCATAGCTTTTCATCCTACCAGTTTACTACAGATGACACAGGTTACATATAGCCTGCCCATGTATGAATGCATCCATATGTGTTTAAAAGTGCTTTTCTTGCTTGCTCTGCAGCATTTTTCTTTAGAGGTTTATGTCAATATCTTTGGCAGAATTCCTCATCCTTCCCACTGTTTTGCAGTATGCTATGAAACTATTCCCTACTGTCCATCTGTAAGGTGGCTGAATTTGAGCAAACTTGCAAGCACAGACTGAGCAATGTAAAGCTATGAATGTGCCAGAAACCTGCAAAATGATGCATATATTAATGAGATTATTCTGCATTTTCATTTACTAAGCCACATAACCCAATATCAGCCATAGAAGGCCTTCAACATTACTTTCATTACTTTTCTATCCTTCTGTTCCCCCAGATGTACTTTGCTCTTCAGATTTGACTAACATCTCCAAGTCAAATCTTTTGTTGTCTTCTGGCATATATAAAACTCCATAGTTTTTTTCCAGTATGTCATCCATCTGCAGTTCCCTATTCACTACATAACTCTGGCATGCAGTGAGAAAGTTTTACAGGCAGAAGATAGACAAGAACTGTACTTCATGAGCTGAGTGAATCCAATGCTTATATGTCAGAGGTTCCCAAGCCATGCTCAAACTTCAACCCTGAGAAACTGAGACCTTTCTGTGACTCCAAGGAACACTGAGTACATTGTAGATGGCACTGTAAAGGATATGACCTTGTGACAGAGCCATTTTTTATGAAGCAGAATAAAAACTAAGCCTAGTGTAACCTTAACAAACAGGCTGAGGCATGAGGCTTTGCCTAGCAGAGACTATTCTTCAACAGCCTCCCACAAGTATGACCCAAATTCTGCCTGATCAATACCTGTCTGAAAATATCAGCTTTCTACTGTTCATGCAGAAGTGCTCAAGGCCACATTATTAATTACTCAGAACACCTAGTGCTGTTAGAAACCTCCAGCTTTTCACATCTTTATGTAGACATTATAGGTAATAACTTGATCCAGACCCTGGATCAGAGAACAAAATGCTGTTAGACTCTTTTGCCTGTCTTTTGTTTATAATTAGAGCATACTACAGTTAGGAGTATCCACACCACCACCACTCCCCCTTGCCCCAAGAAAAAGAGAAATAGACTTTCCTTGGTATTAAAATTCATAGTGGAAACCCTCTATGAGTTGGTAAAATTTTGCTCCCATGGAAGAACATGAGTTGGAGATTTTTTCCAAGATCCAATGATCATTTCACTTGCATGAACAAAATGGAATTTACCCATATCATTCCTTGGGACAGTATTTCAACATTGATTACAGGAGAATTAACAACAGAGAACCATGTCCCTGATGTAGCAGTGGGTGCATTACATACAAATTAGTGAAGGTTAAACAAATGTATTTATATGTGGTAAATTTTGCAGCACAGAAAGGTCACAGAAATTAAATAGTTTGGTAACAGAAGGATCCTGTTCAGCAATAAATAAACCAGAATGTGGTTCATGGATTAAGCAACTTTAATACAGTAACTGCTATATTATAAATCAGATTTCTTTAATTTAGTAGTAAACAGCTTTATCCAAAACATCTGCTAGAACTGCTTTCATTTTAGCTTTCCACCATGTTCCTCTATAAGGAAAACACTACTAAAAGGATAAACCATATAAAACACAGTTTCCTCATCAGATTTGGACCTCAACAAGTCCTGAATTAATACTTTCTGCTGAATGCAACTTACAGAATTCCCTGTTTATTTTCCTGATGAGCATGTATGCTATGTATGCATGTTAATTCTCATCCCATCTGCATTAATTCCTATTGAAGTGTAACATCAAACTCCACAATTGGAGAACTGCTGGAGGATGAGACCTCTTTGTCTGAGGTCCCCCAGGACCTTGCACTGAGAGCCCTGCTCTGCTCTTGAGTGAGCTCCTGCAGGGGCAGTCAGCATTGGGCAGCAATTCAAAAGCACAAGGGAGGTGGGTGGCTAAGAACCTGTGAAGGATGCAAGACACCAAGCTAGATTTGGTCCCTATCACCCACCATCACTCTCTGACTTCATGGTTTTTGGCAGAGGAGGCTGATATAGTCTCTTCTGAAGAGAACATGCAAACTGGTTACACATGTGGACCATCTATGGTGATAAGTGTGCATATTTACATAAGCAATGTCTTCTTAAATGTTTTCCCTTTCTCTGTCAAAGTTTTGAAAGGAATAGCTCCTTTCCATACACACTACTTAAAATGTGCAAGCCCATTTTGGATGGGAAGAGTGAATGGCATGGAATGGGGCAAAAATGAGCATGTTTGAAAATTATTTCACATTTCCTTGGTTATTCACCATGCCATTCCATTGATTCTCCACAAACTTGTAGTCATCCTTCTTTGTCATTCTAAGCTGCTCACAATTTATTTAGCATTCCATAAGGATTTTGACAGTGAATGTACACATCTGACAATTTCAAGGTGAATCCTATGGAAATACTATATTGCATTCCATAGACCAATATAAAATGAAAACCAAATACTTCATTTTAATATTTTTTTTAAGTCTTCAAGCTAAAATATTACTGTTATATTCACAAAGTACAGCAAAACTGCCAAATGAAAAAAGCAGGTTGCAAAAGTAATCAAAACAGATACAATGAATTACAGTAGAGGAGGAAAAGGATTCTTAAAATCATTTAAACATATAGTTATTAGCATAATTTTTTTTCTCTTTGGTAATCAGACCATTTAAAATCATTGAATAGTGTTAGATTACAGTTCTTAAGAAGACCACACCACCCACAGCAAGGTTTTTCCAGCTCCTGGTCTTTTCAGAGTCAATTTTCAGAACTCCTTATCTCCAACTCCAATCATTATTCAGGGGCAGCATTACTATATCCAGTGATAAAACTGATTAGAAAAAGTGGGGAGAGTGGGTAAATACATTAGGAGTGAATAAGAGAAGCCATGGGAAGCCAAGTTGGTTTTGTTATTGATGCCATGGGAGCTAGGACCATACACCAGAGAGGATTTTATATAGCCAGCTCACATTAATGCAGCACTAGTGGCTAATGGGCATGGAATAGGATTAAATCCATATGGTAATGGCACTGAAAAGGGAAAAGAGGGAGAAATAAGAAAAGAAATATCACAAAAAAGGAACAGTCATCTCCTCTCATACAATTTTAAACCTCAGTCTGTTCTCTGATGAAGCACATCAGTTTGCCATTAGTTTTGATGGGAGTAGCACTGGGCTCATTATTGGCATCTGCTATACATACAATGTGTTCATAACACTCCATAAAGTGCTCCCATAAAAAAGTGACCACTCAAAACACCCCAAACATCCACTAAGGGAAGGGCTTCTGTCAGTGCCCAGCATACAAAATCCAGCTCAGTTCTTATGCTGCCTAGAAAGCCTTGGACCAATAGCTGACCTCTCCTTTCCATTCCTCCTTTCAACAATGTTTGGGATAACCTCACATTGAAAGAGGTTGCTACCAAGTGAAAAGAAACATTAACATAAGTCTCACCATGGCACTTTAGTGAACATCTAAGTGCTCATGCAGGTTTGATGCTCCAGTACTTTGCAGTATAACTAATGTTAATCAAGAAAATTCCACTGCCTGCATGAACACGACAACTGCTAAGCTTAAGAGTTTAGTAAATGGGAAATTATTGGTAGGAAAGAGTCAGTTCAGGCTCCTCCTTTTCTCCTTCTTGGTCAAAAAGTTAATGTTCACATTTTCTCACCAATTGTGATCTGCTAGACTGGAATTGGAGTGCATGGAATTTGCAGGATCATTTCTGAAGTGATTTCAAAATGTAAGGAAGCAGAAGTGCATTTGCAGTGTGTTCCCAGTGAGCACAAGAGCTACTGGTTACAATATCACTCAATACTGCAAGTGCCTGAAATTTCATTTCCACAGCCCAGTAAAATATCTGAGGGCTACTCACAATTAGGAGCTTGCATCAACTGAAATCCTACTGCCCTACCTTAGGAAAGATTGGAGGCACAGCATTTATGACTTTGCAGTTTCACGTCACCCTCATATTATCTCATTGCTAACCTTGTGCTATTTCTAAAGGTAGTGACTTACTGGCATTAAAAGAAACAAGGATGTACCTTTCCCTGCAGCACTTGCACAAAATGTAATATTGAAACAGAGGGAAGAGGAACAGGTGACATTTCTGCTGGGATGAAGAGGAGCAGTGCTAACTTGAGTCATGAAAAAGTCTCCTTTCAGCCAAGGAGTTTTGCCAAGCTCTCTGTTGCCCCCAATTACCAAATCCCCTCTCCTGACAGATAGACAGTAACATCTTATTTTTTAATGCAGCTGACAAAAAAAAATGATAGGTCATTTCCCTTTAATGGGAACTGACAAAAAGAGGTCTTAGTCCTGAGCAAGGGAGCACCTTATGAAGCAAGAGGAGCTTGAAGTCTTGTCCCAGTCTCAGAGATATGATGTTATCGGCATAAGTGAAATGTGTTGGGATGAGTCCTGTGACTGGTGTACCATGATGGAAGGCTATAGGCTCTGTAGGAGAGACAGGCAGGGCAGACAAACTGGGAGAGAGGTGATAGTCCCACTCTAGTTGGCACTTGTGCAGCCTCCTCTTGAGTATTGTGTGGTAGTTTTGGGCACCACAACACAAGAAGGATATCAAGTTATTAGAGAGTGTCCAAAGGAGGGCCACAAAGATGGTGAAGGGTCTGGAGGGGAAGCCAGATGAGGAATGGCTGAAATCTCTTGGTCTGTTCAGCCTGGAGAAGAGGAAACCAGAGGAGACTTCATTGCTGTTAATAAATTCCTCACCAGAGGTGAAGTGTTAATCTATTCTCTCTGGTGACCAGGAACAGAACCCCAGGGAAACAGCATGAAGCTGTGCCAGGGGAGCTTCAGGTAACATATTAGGAAGAGGTTCTTCATCCAGATTAGTGGTGGAGCATTGGAACAGGCTCCTTAGGGATGCAGTCATGGCACCAACTCTCAGGGAAGTCAAGAAACATTTGGACAATGCTCTTAGTCACATGGTGTGACTTTGGGGTTGTCCTGTGCATAAACAGGAGTTGGACTTGATGATGCTTGTGGGTGTCTTCCAACTTGGGATATTCTGCAATTCTGAAAGAAAAACAGTGGCATGCAGTTCCATGTTCCTTCTGTTCCACTAGAAGCAGGAGCCTGCTTGTCCTGCTAGGCCCCACAGATGTCTGAAAAAGGTCTTGCTGCTCACATCAGAGAACCACAAAGTGAAAGTGGAAAAACAAGCCCTAAACTAAATATCTGGATTTCAATTATTCCAGAACTTAAACATATTTGGAGCCAGGACTCCACTATCCTATACTGAATAAGCAATGTGAAACTTTTTGTATCAAGGGGGTGGCAAGTTTTCTGGACTGAAATTTTCCTTTGTCTTAGAGGTTTGTAATGACTGACATGGTAAAATGCCAACACTACTTATGAAGTAAGCATAAAAAAATCCAAAACTTGAAGCAATCACTAGAAAAGATCACACCTAAATGCCAGGGACTTGTCATGCCTTTGAATATTGATATTGATTGATGGTTAACAGATGAAAAACCTGGTAGCTTCACACACTTTGGAGAGTTGGGAAAGCCCCTATTTTGGGAAGGTTTATGCAGAAAGCACAGCAGGTTATGCACAAGCTTGTCTCCTGACATGAAGCTGTGTTGCCAGACTGTGTACAGAAGTGCATAGCTACCTCCACTAAGATGACTGGACTCTCAGCTGTAGCAGGGATGATAATCTATGGCTTCTATAAATACACTAGCCACTCTGTTCTCCTGTCCTGCCTAGTATATTTTACTGCTGATCTTTCTCTTTTTGCCCTCTAATGAGTGCCTGGTCTGGCACACTCTGAGAAATGTGCCCTTGCTTTTCTTTTGTGCTAAAAAGGTAAGTGAAAGCCAACATTTCCATCTGACTCTCATCCACAGAGACAGTGCTAAATTTTCCTCAACTGAAAATTACACTTACTATACTGCCATCATACCCACCATATTCTGATACCTCCTGCCAAAATGCAAGTCTGACTCACAATACCAGAACATAAATATTTCTATTCCTTAATTTTCAGAACATATTTTTAAATGCTGTTTTGGTTGGTTGGTTGGTTTGTTTTTCACTTAGATACAGTTCCATGGTCTGTTAAAGAAGCAAAAGTTTGGTCCTTCACACTAAAACCATCACCACTTGGGCTAGGTTTACAAGTAGCCTACTCAGCCACTCTACAAGAACAGGGAACAGCAGGAAAGGACATTCTCTCCCCAAATCACTGTATTTGGAGAGGTTCCTTAGATGGCTGCTAGCTGTACACTGACTTCTATAACAAGATCTGGTGCAGCTACACTTTTGCTTAAAGATGAGCTTTTTGAGTAACAGAAGAAGTTGTACTAAGCAGCACAAACTCCACACATGCTGAAAAGGGAGTTATGACCCTGAACTGAGCTCTGTGCTTTTGTGACAAGACTACAGGAAGAGACTCCCAAATGAAGTAAAAAAGGGACACCAGTCTTCCTTGTTCAAGACAGCCCAGAAAATGTGAAAAAAACCCCCATGGTACTGACTTGTATGATTAACTCAGCACTAACAAGCATTATTTTTTAAATTATGACACAGAGAAAAACTATGGACAGCAGGAAAGATATTCTATCATCCTTAGGTTTATCTCCTACTGTAATGCTAGAAACCAATGAGTAACTCCTCAGCTATGTTGGTGTGATTGAGCTCAGTATCAGGTGCTTATAAAATGAAGACATCTGTGCTTTCTATTTAAAAGAAGAGAATGGAGTAGTTTAAATACAACAAATCAACCCCAAACAACCAAACCAATCAACCCCAAACAAACAAACAAAACCAAAACAAGACCAAAAACAACCCCCAAAAACAAACTCCACACCATTATGCTTCAACAGTATGCAACAAATACTTTATCAGGTGAGTGCATTTTAAATGCAAAGTGGTGACATGCTCACTAACAAATAAAAGGGAATGGTATTGTACCATTGCAGAACCACTGATTCAGAGCTTGGTTGAGATTGGAAGGGACCTCTGGAGGTCACCTGATTCAATCCCCTACCCAAGCAGGGCCACCTACAGCAGGTTGTCTAGGACTAATCCAGATGGCTTTTGAAGAACTTTAAAGGTTTGCTAGATGTTACACTGACACAAAGAGTAATATTATCTCTGAACTTCCAGAGGAAGTACATGCTTATTATAATCATCACTCTGTTTGGGTGGATAACTTAAACTATACCTGTGAGTCAATATTAGAATCTGCAAAACTGTGTAAAACAGAGTGACAAAGTGTATCCAACAGACAATTTCAATACTGTTGCTTACTTTTAAACCACATTTCAGTTGAGTAAATTGACTATTTAAAGTGTTTGCTAACCTACCCAAGAAGCTTGTAAGTTTGGGAAAAAAAATAATAAAAAGAATAGTGGTGGGAAGTTAGTTGAACAGAAAATCTCATTTTTAAAATATTACAGAATCACAGAGTCATTAGGGTTGGAAAGGACCCTCAAGATCATCTAGTCCAACCAATAGCCCTACACTACTCTTACCCCTAAATCATCCCCTGAAGAAACACATCCATCCTCTTCTTAAAACCCTCCAGGGATGGTGACTCCACCGCCTCCCTGGGCAGCCTATTCCAATAGCTCACCACTCTTTCAGTAAAGAAATTCTTCCTAATATCTAATCTAAACCTACCCTGGCTCAGCTTCCCACCCATCTTAGTGTCATCTGCAAACTTACTAAGGGTGCACTCTATCCCCTCATCCAAGTCATCAATAAAGATGTTGAACAGGAGAGGCCCCAGCACTGACCCCTGAGGGACACAGACCTGCAAGTCCACTGCAAGGGGAAGACATAATTTAAGAAACAAACAAACACAACCCATGGAGGAGGCAGGGCTTCTCAGTAAAATTACAGATTAAAACCACAAATAGTCAGCTTTGACCCTTTCCACCTTGTCTAGTAGTTACATTAATGCATACTGTTTAATACATGAGATGATATGTTTTAAAACATTACTGATTTTTCCATATTGTCAACAGAAAATCAGCCTGGGCATAGAAAAGTATGTCTCTGGTTGCCAACATGCTTCATCAGCTAGAGCTCTGATGTTCATATTTTCTGTACAGTGTTTCTTTAAATGCTCTACTTCAGGGCTGGAATCAATTACAGCTACTAATGATGTCTTTCTCTGCAGGATCTGCACATTAGAAAAGATAGCCTGATAAGGAGCTAGGGCTGAGATAAGGCTGCAAACAGATTGCTTGCTGCTCCATAATACACTGCCCTATGTTATTTCCTTCTCTCAGAAACTGCACTTGATCTTACACATCCTGCTGGAAGTACCTAATGCCACCATTTATGTAAAACTCAGTGATTCCTTTATGATTATTGCCTTTGAAAGTCTGCAGGTCTAGTAAAGCACTTCATTCCTCTTGTCTGGCCTGGAAAAAAAATCACCCATAGCAAAACTTTTTGTTTTCTGTGCCACTGGGTTATCTGGTGCATGTGCAGACAGATGACAGTGTCAGGGTGGTAAAAGAGAACAAACAATGACAACCATCTCCTGAATGAGCTATTTTTGTTCAGAAACATATTCATAGTGGTCTAAAGACTGAGCTAAATCACAAATTATCTGACGCACGCAGGACTTGGAGACGTGAGCTTCAGTACAATCTCCTGAGATTAATGGTGGGACACATAATTGTTTCTCAGCATAAATGCTGCAGTTGCTCTGAGAAAGAAAACATCATCTCATTTTCCCAAGCTTGTTTGCATTTCAATGCTATCTTGTCCCAGTTCCACTCAAATGTGTTAGGCATGCAATAAGAAATATGGAGTTGTTGAAACTTTTATTTTAAGACAGGCAAGATGGCAATGCAAAGGCAGGTTTAAAATAGAAAGCACATTGATTCCTTCATGTGGAAGCATTCCTGTGACTCTAATGGAGATTGCTCTTCTTTGAACAAACCTCACTGCTAAAGAGCCAAATTATGCCATTGGGTTAAAGCAGACTCCCTGGTGAGATCAATGAAGAGGTCTGCTTAAAAACCAGTGGTAAGATATGGCAAAGATATTTAACACAATGAGTTTCCCATTTCAGTAGCAAATCCCCTAACAGACTGTTTCTGGAAAGGTACTCATGGTTTGAAATCAATGAGGTGGAGTGATGAAGGAGAACAGGAAGACACTGGCTTGGGAAGCAAGTTGTTTCTGAGCAGTGGTGCAGTGGCCTTCCAACTGTGCAGTCTGTGCTGCAAGCCTCACTTTCCTCACCTCCCAGCAGAAGATAGCTTGCAAGTGGTGTTCTGTGGTAGTTGTTGAATATAGATACAGCAGCTGTGTTTTAATAACAGAGAGACAACACTGTGCTGGACTGCTTGCTGTTTTGAAAATAAAACTGGTGGTCTGAAGCAATTCCAAAGTTCTGAATCCTCAACTTAGTGCTGAGGAAGATGAACTGGTAATACATGAATGAATACATGATGAAGTGGATGTAGTAAAAAAATATGGTCTCTTACATGCCTGTAATTCATCACCTGGATCAGCACCAGCTTCCACAATGTGCAAGTCACCACACATGGTTTGGACCCAGTGAGCTCTTGGGCAGGAAGAGCTGCTACTACAAGGCTGCTTGCACCAAGTCAGGGTATTTGTCTTTCATAACAAGCTTTCAGCACCCTTCAAGGCAGGAATGAAGAATGTTTCTTCTATTTAATCCTATCTCTGAGTTATTTTGATGACCATGGCTTTGCCTGACAGGAATCTGAGAGTATGGCAGTGGTACAAGGAGGAGAAGCATAAGATGGGAAGGTCTATTTGTTCTCATTTTCCAGTCTGCATTTCCTGTATTTGGTCTGCCACCTTATTGGGTTTTTTCTGTAAAACACTGAAAACCCACAAAATGTCTCAGATATGAAGCAGCAAGAGGGAAAAAAAGTTTCTTACAAAAATACTTATTTTTTTTAAATGTTTTTATGTTGCTGTTGTTTTTTTTCTCCTGATAACCCCGTGCCAGTGTTCTCTAATGTTATGTACTTGACCTGGATTTTACTCCTCCTCCTGCTGTGTCACCCCCAGAGGCTTCAAGTGAAGTAAAAAATAAAACAAATCAGGACTAACCAAGCATACCAAAACAATCTAGGTTTTAATCTTTTCAGCTCACACCAGCAAGGGAAGATTGTGTCTGATGAGGGCCTCAAAAGAGGCCTTCAAAAAATGAAAAGGAAAGGAGTTGTAGGTTGAAAAGGAAAGGAGATGTATGTATGTATACACACAGACTAAAGTAAGTTAACAATATCTACAATAACTCTGACCCAGCCACACTGGAGAACTAGTGCCTGAACTTCAGATATCTAGTTTAGATTGATAAATGAGGTTCCTCAGAGGCCAGTGGAAATACACAGGCTCCTCCAGAAGATTCAGAACATTTTGTGTGGAACTTCTCTCCCTCTTTTTTTCCAGTGACTGAAGAGATAACCTTAATGTCAACAGTAGCAATGCTCTTCTGTCTGTGTAGGTATCACAACAGTGTTTTCCTTATCAACCAATTCCCACTCATCATCACCAGTCTTGTAGGGGAGCTTTCACAAAGGACATCATGCCCTGGTGATCAAGGATCCTCCCTCCAGTATGGCAGCAAGGCAACTTCTGAAAGGCAATTGGTCTTTGATATCACTGAAAAGAAAAGGATACTGGCCTGCCACCAGCCTGCCCCTACTACATAATTTAGAACAGAAGCAAACTAAAAAGTCCCAGGCCAATCAATCTGTTTATGCCTCAAGCTTGAAGGAGCCTGCAGCTCTGAGGAAGTTGGAAAGTTAAGAAAAACATCTGATTAGAGCTGCAGAAGCCATGAGCTGGTGCCTCATTTTAAGACTGGTATATCTCAAACAAATAAAGGAACTCCTGGGAGCCCAGCATCTTTGTAAATAGAGCCATTAATTTCAATACTTCATTATGAATTTGGAGTCTACCATGGGCACACACTTCCAAATCTGCTGGCCTGCAAACTGCTCTAGCATTTCTAATTCCTCTTCTGTGTGCACAAAAGTGGGTGATACAACAATTATGTTATTCAAACAAAATACTGCACACATGTAAATGAGCTCCACCAGGACAGTAGTCAGACATTTGGAAATACAAAGTTTAAACTGTAACAGCAGGACTCTGTCATTTATAAAAGGAATTTTCATTTGCCATCATTATCCATGGTTACTTGCCAACAGTCACTGGATACAAATCTGAGGTACTAATGTATACATAGCTTGACTTAGAAAATATAGCAAGTCATTAACCCTAAGCAATACATGCTTATCTTTGCCAGTGATGCTGTCAGTGCTTAATTTCCTGTACATCATAAATTCAATAGAGAGTTGACAGTGCTGCCTCGAGTAAGGACGGAAAAGATTCCTGTTTTAATATCTCATCCTATTGATCATTTTCTTTACTAGTGAAGCTCTCTGTAAGCCATTTGGACAGTAAAATCATTCCTGAAAGTGTCAAAAGGTATGTTATTTATAGTGTGTCTCTGGTCAAAATAAATGGAGAAAGGAAAGAAAATGGCTTTTCTTTTCTCATCCCCTTTTCTGAGATGCCTTGACTTCTCCAGTAGTTTTTTCTTAAGACCAAGTCATACATTTCTCTGAAGGATTCATCTGTTTATGACATGCTTTTTTTTCTGAGAAACCAGCTTACTAACATAATTTCTCCTTCATTAAAAGAAATTTAATGCAATGGTTTTGGTTCTTTGTTTATTCAGACTGTTATCCAAACAATCATTTCTACGGTGCCTTAGATACACTATAACATTATGTAAGACCTGATCCTGTCCTCAAATAATCAGATGTCTACCACCAAGATGGGGAACAATCCAGACAGATGGTGACTGACTTAGTCTATGAAGGTGAATGAAAGTCATCAGCTGCAGCCTTCTATCAAACATGTGCTCCATTGAAATATTAGGGAATGGTCCATATGTCTAATGCTTTTCTGCTGGAGATCTTGAAATTGGCATATGGCTTAAGTTGGAGAGCAGATTCAAGTTTTGCATGAAGTTATTTATGTATATCCTGTAAAGTCTGTCAACTTCAGAGCAAATAGCTTTAGAGTAACTGATTTTAGACTTTGAGACTAAGCAATGTGCATCAGTCCTCTCAAATTCCTATTCAGCTGGGAACTGTCTGGCTACTTTTGAGTTGATTTATCTGTCAACTGAAAAGAAACATCAAATAAAAAAATGTTGTGTTCAGTGACCTCAGATATATTGTTACATTCCTACAGGGCTATGTTTATAAACATATGAGTAGTTTATATTTAGCAACATATGTATTTTTAAAATTTATATAGAAAAGCACTACTACTGCTGCAGTCTACTTCAGTACTGTACACAAAAGCACCCACAGATTTTGGAGAGGATCTGTATGCTAAGGCTCAGCATCTCTAATGTTTAAAGGTTTGCAGTTAAAGTAAAACTCTGGACAGGAACAGTCAGCTGTTCTCCATGGGCAAGGTAGCACCATGTAGCCTATTAGTTAACATTCTACATTCTTTGTGTTGTGTGAAATGAAAATCTTAGTAGAAATTCATTGAGAGGAATTTTGGACCACTTTGCAGCTTGCTACAAAAGCCTACAGTCCAATTATACTCCTGAGGAGAAAAATGTGTATTCTAAGCTTTAGTGGCAGGACAGCAGTGTTTAACCATGAGCAGTTTTTACTGCATCATCCCAGTGTGATTAGTAGTTACAAAACTTTTAGGCAAGATTGACATTTTCACTGCAGGAGCAGAACTGCTACAATGATTCAACCTGAAGAGAGCATCCTGCAGGGAACCCCACACCTGCCTCTGGAGCTATGTTTATTACATACTTTAACTAGAACCAGAGTCATCAAAACATCTTTTTCATGTGAATGACCCCCATGCCATGACTATGTTTTGAATACAAACTAACTTGTTCTTGCAACTTCAGAGTGATCACAGGGTGCCTGTTGGAAATGTAATGAGCAATGTCCTGGATAGCTTTACATGGACCTTGCATGGGTCTAGCTATTCCTGTAACTGCTATACATTCCCTAGCCACATTGATTTGAAAGTCTTGAGAAAAAATATCCATATGCATAGGTAAGAAGAAATAAAAGCTTTTAAAAGATTATATATTTTAGGGTGGCTTTTCCCATCAGAACTCATCAAGCAAATGTGCAAATGATTCACAGGAACCTGAGAATCAGAAAAGCTGGAAGAAAAGAAAAAATCTTCCTTGAAAAGAGGACATACTAGCAGGTATGTCTTCATTCACACTCCAGTCTGGTTGCTTTTCCTCAAAAAAAAAAAAGTATTTTAGCAAGAATTACATTTTCTTTTTGTTTTTAATAAAAAAGGAAGGGTACAGGAGTCAGTCTAAAAAGGAAGAATATAATTTCAGATTTCCAAGAAGCTCTTTAAGTAAGATGGGTAATGCTATTTACATTATTCAGCTGCTGGAGTCAGGAAATGAACATTTGAAACTTCATTGCTGCTATCACTGGGCAGTAGGAGAAATCATCTCATTTAGAGATGCTTTTGGTAAATAAGTATATGTTTGTTTAGGCACTACAGATCTAGGGTAGCTGCTTTTAAAGGAACAGCATTCAAAAAGCAACTACCCACTACAGGAACTCTCCAGCTTGGAAACAGTTGTAAAGCTGCCTGGAAATGAAGGAGGGGGTATGTCAGTCAGGGAAATGTCTTTCTCTGAGGACTCTTCAATAACAAAACTCCTGCCATATAGGACTGGGAAAAAAATTGCTTGTGTGATCCCTATTCACCATTACTCCTATTCATCTCCACTGCTGATGGGGGATTGTGTGTATTGCCCTCCTCAGCCACACATCACAGATGGCTGTTTATGAAAGAGCTCTGTTCACTGCTGCAAGCCTCACTGTCCTCTGAATCATGAATGAAGACAACAAGCTTCAAAATCCCAGAAGCTAGAGGAGATAACCTCCAGTATGATAGATCACAAGGACAAAGATTTACTGCCACTGCAACAGAAACATGTGCAGAAGGAGTGATAAAAATTAAGGCTGGAATGATGCTGCCCCTTTGTTTGTAAGAAAAGTCACATCCTTCATTTTTTTAACTGATAGGTTAGGATAGATATTGCAGCATGGCAATTTGTTTTGGTTTAGGGTGATTTTTTTGTCTCCTGCTCTTTTTAGGATGGCAAAAATATGAAAAATGGAAGTTACATAAGGAAAAACAACTTAGCATGGCTCTTACACCATTTCTGACATATTTTAGAGCCTAAAGCAGTCCTGAAAATCTAGGAGAGATCATTCACATTAATAGAGAACAAATGATTAGTTCCTGTCAAATCCCCACAAATCCTCCAGCAGTGGTAACAGATGTTTTTAGAACAATAAACCTAGCTGACCTTAATTAAAGAAAACAACACCCTGTCATTCCCATGATAAATGGTAGGTCAGGATTACTGTGTGCTGGTATTATCTGGTCATTCTGTATTTCTCTTCATCCACCCTATGGAAAAAGTTATCAATACTCTGCCATGCTCATTGCATACAACCACTTTGTAAGTGGTGTGAATGATGCAAGCTGAAACAAACACAACAAACAACCAAGGGATACCTGTAGACAAAAGTAAACCATTGCATTTTGAGAGAGTCTGTGTGCAACATGTTCTCTACCTGGTGGCACATGCATCCACTTCTTTTACTTATGTTCTGTTTCCAGAACTGATGTTTTGGAAACATGCAAAAAACCTGATATACAGTACAAGAATTCTCCTTATCCTGTGAAGACTTGCTGTCCCTTCATAAAATTAAAGCAAGCTCATGGAACTCATAAAATTGTTATTCATTTTTATGAGTAGTTTTGGTAAGTCAAGAAGCATTTTTTTTCTTCATAGGTTTTGAACAATTTTAATTTTCTGGGGCTTTTTGTAATTGTAACTTGGTTATGTAGTTTCTTTTGAGTCTACTGCTAAAAGCAACTGAACTCCTCACTTGTTTTTGGTGTCCAGTTGTTTTACGATCAACAAGTTCTATTAGTAATGCTCTCATCTACAAAAGCTGCAATCCTTAAAGAAAAAAAATCTTTCTGAACTAGTAGTTTAACAGATAAAGAGTCTGTAAATTAGAACACACACAAGTCTCATCCAGCTACCAACAAAAATAATCTGACCCACCACCCCTTTTTGTACTTCTGGTAAAACTATAACTCAACATCTCTAAGGTTTTCTTTGCTCCATCATCACAAAGAAACAAGTTAAATAGAAACTGAATTCTATCCTATCAGAGGGATGGCAAGTTTCTTCTTTAATTAAATCAATACTGTCTTTACTAATTGAATTTTTAAAAATGGTTATTCTTTCCATAAAGAATGCTGACTCTTCATCCTACTAATGATTCTTGTTGTTTTAAATTCAGGAAACTGTAGCTCTGTCAACCCATCAACTCATTAGGATTGATTTATGGACACCATTGAACATAAGCTAAAAGATACTACATTCAACCATTAAAAAATCAGCAAGGTATATTGCTATTATATTTACATTTTTCAAGTAGGACAAGCTATCTAACCCCTTACCCCATGGTTCTGTCTTCACAATGCATGAAGCCTGAAGTATGTCTGTAACTTACACTCAAACAGCAATAAAGATGGCACTATGGGATTACAGTAAATCTATTTTCATACTCTCCTACTCATCTCCAAAATGAGCCACTGAGCTAGAAATGTCCCTGACAGGAATGTAGGTTTCTGCCCATATGATTAACTAAGTAAATATAGCAAAATGTAAATAAAATCATTCTCCATGTTTTGAGGAAAAGAGGGAGGGAAAAGAGAATCAATACATTCTGAACACTCCTTTTAGGGCTTCTTAGTACAAAAATAGCAGTAAAAGACTAGTAGGGCTGAGAAGAAGGAATGTTGCTTACTGAGCACAATGGCTCTGGTTTGTTTAGGAGTACTGAAAAGAGGGAAGATCCTGCAAAAATCTTTGACAGACTCCCAGGCAAGCCAAGGTTTTTAACAGAGTAGTCAGTATGTCTATCATTATAACCTCTCAGTATGCTTCCTCTGCTTATCAATGGACTTTAGGACTTCTGCACAGTTTCAGCTTACTCCACAGCAGTTTGTGCCAGGTAGCAATAAAGTGACTCTTGGAAAAGATCAACAAAAGATACAGTAGATATACGTTCCAAACTGAAAATCCTCAATCACTAAGAGAATATATTTTCTATGTCCCCTACATGGTCAAAATGCCATGAACTAATTGCCTTTTTCATTGTTTGAGAAGATCTAACTAACATATTTATCTCTGTCTTCACATTGTACCTTCCAGTGTACATGTTTGTGTGCCTGTGGTTGTCTATAGCAACACTACACCTGAATAAGCATGGCTGAATTTACTCTAAAGGCCAGCCACCATGAGCAACCAGGAGTGTCAAATCTGCAGCCCATTTGCAGAAAGGAAGATATGGCCTCTGCCTACCTGAGGTTCATGTTTGATGGCATTACCAAAATACATCTTGAGAAAAGACTATGATCATTCAGGCAGTGTTTTATGCTGAGGAAGCCCAGGTTCTTCTTCACAGAATCACAGAATATCAGGAGTTGGAAGGGACCTTGAAAGATCATCCAGTCCAACCCCCCTGCCACAGCTGGATTCCCTAGACCAGGTCACACAGAAGCGCATCCAGATGGGGTTTGAATATCTCCAGAGAAGGAGACTCCCCAGCCTCTCTGGGCAGTCTGTGCCAGTTCTCTGGCACCTCAACTGGGAAAACATTTCTATGTGTATTCACACAGAATCTCCTATGCTTCAGCTTACAGCCATTGCCTCTTGTCCTGTCACTGGGNGTACAAGAAGACCAATGACTATGACTTTTGTGTATTACCCAACAGCCCAGGACCTTGCTCCACAAGAGACCACCACAGCCAGCTCCCAATTCTGTCACCAGCCAGGACAAAGTGAGCTAGCAGTGCACCTTCCCAGCATCACATTGCCAAGAAACAGTCCTTCCCACTAGAGATGGCAACATTCAGGGAAGCTGACAGGGTCTGTTAAGCACCTTACTGGTCTGAAGGTTGCTGGGGCATGTGCCTCCATAGTTTTTGAGTCTCCTTCATGGCCATGTTTGATGAACTGCAATTTTCTGGCTTATCTGTTTTCTAAGGGCTCATCTGCACCTCATATAAACATCTTTACAAGCTATGCCTTGAACTCCTAGGATCTTATTTCTACATACATTATACAAATTCAATATTTACATATTAAAAAGGACATTTTCCTCTCATGAATGCAAAAGCATCACAACAGGAACACACTTTGCTTCCTGCTGCTGTATGAAATATCTCCTTAAGCACTTTAAAATACATTTGGTCTAGACATTTAATGGCAAATAAAGGACTACTTGCCACAGGAGAAATCTGAAAGCAAACTAGCTTCAGATTGTACATATTTCATAAATAATCTATGTTTTTTAAAGAAACTAATTCTGGCTGATATTGTTAGACAAATTTAATAAACTTTAATGGCCCTCATCTTGGTATTACATTGGTCTCAGTCCTAAATGAAGCTGAGTTCATAACCTGCTTTGTCATTAGATTGGCATAGATTTCTGACTCCTCCTTCACAGCTGTTATTAGAAAAACCCTTTGCCATGCACAACAAGCTAAAAGTTTAACAAGATTTAGCCTGTATGATGCACCTAAGCACTTCACTCAGGAAATTTCACTATGTAAAGCTATTAGATACTTTCTGTAAATAGTGCTTTCTATTTTGTATGCAGCTGAATCTTTGTCCTTTTCATAAATAAACTAAAATAATAATTTTTTTAAAAGGTAAAAAATTTCTTAACTTCTTAATGTCTCATTCTGAAGACAGCTTTGGGGGGGGTTTTTTGTGCTATTTACAGTTACATTTCTAATTGTGACTTATAAAGAGGTCTGTAATTTTTGCAAATTGCCATGTTATGAATGCTAATTATCTGCTAAAGACAAAATAGCCCTTAAGTACCTTCTCTGCATAGGCAGAGAAATGCTAAATCTTTCTTTCCTTTCCCCACCTCCACATAATTTATCTTAATTTTAAAAGCACTTTATTATTTCAAAGCATTTAACCCCACTAATACAACAGAATATTCTCTTTATGGTTTGTGACAAAAAACCACTTCTTTGAAACACAGTGAATCCCAGTTAGAGTGGTACAAAGTACAACCATACAAGTTTTTCCCTAGATAGTATCTTAAAAAGGCATTTCTGTTGTAAGACTCATCAGCATCCATTTCACACAGTACAAGAAAGCCAAAGCCTTTCTAAGCATCCTCCCACAGCTGCCATGCACACTAGGGTGACATTGCTTATCGTGCAGAGCAAAGCTCTTTTTACAGTGAATGAAACAGAAGAACTAAAGGTTTAAAAGGGACAAATTTACTTTCCTTTCTAGTAAGGAATCTGCTGAAAAGTTAGCTAAGTAGAGGACCTAGATCCTCCATTCCCCAACTGAAACTGGGCACTGATCTTCAATGCAGAGAGTACTCTGGAGTAGCACTCTAAAATGCCATATGATGTCTTTAAACCATTCACCAAAATTTCTCTGCTAGTTTAAAGGTCACTGCCCAGAAAAGAGAAACACATAAATTAGGGTAAAAAAAACAGTGCTGAAGTGGCTATTTTTCTGCAGTTCTCCAAAGCAGTGTCTTTGCAAGCACTTAAGAAGAGTTTTCTTCTCATGCTACCCATACATAACTGATTATCTGCAGTGGAGTGATATGCATGCCTGAACAGAAAAAAAATAAGGTCCCTGAGGATGGATTTCACAGCAACAACAGTACTACAACACAGTGGACAGAATGTGTTGAATGGTTCATACTAAATTTCTCATACCACATGAATTTAAAGGTTGCTTTGCAAAACCACAACCAAGATGAAAATTGCAAGTCTTTTTTTCTCCAGCTTTCATTCTCAATTCAAAAGCTCATTCAATTGTTTGACTTCTCAACGAGGTCCTAACTACATGTTTCTTTACATCTCCTACATACAAGACATAATGAAAGACAATGAAATTTGTCTATTAAAAACACAGACCAACTTAAGTAATACAAAAGATTTATCATTGACTCTCAAGTATACAGTGACAGCAATCATTTTTCCAAGACACTTCTGTGAATTCCTGCAGGAACAATAACTTCTTCAGCACTGAGTGACACCTTAAGCACTCAAACACCAGATTGTATCAAAGAACTCTTCATGTAGAAACACACAAAGAATCTCTCAATGGCATAAAACAATTAGTTAATGGCCAATAGCAGAACTGAGCTGTTTCTTGCAAGACATGCCAGTCATCATTTATCCTAGTCACTTGGTAATAGATCTTACAGAAAAAGGAAAGCAGAGAAAGAAAAGCTCTACTAAATCTCTTTATAGAGTCCTCAGAAAGTGTCAATACAAAAATCTTCCAATTGTTTTGATCTTGAAAAAGATTAGGTGCAGCTAATGGGGGGAAAGGCTGAGGGAGCTGGGTCTCTTTAGCTTGGAGAAGAGGAGACTAAGGGGTGACCTCATCTGTGCCTGTAAATATGTGAAGACTGGGTGCCAGGGGGATGGGGTCAGGCTCTTGGGTCAGGCTCTTCTCAGTGAAGCCCAGTGACAGGACAAGAGGCAATGGCTGTAAGCTGAAGCATAGGAGGTTCCATGTGAATACATGTAGAAATGT
This sequence comes from Galbula dea, assembly GCA_013399015.1. Lineage (NCBI taxonomy): Eukaryota > Metazoa > Chordata > Aves > Piciformes > Galbulidae > Galbula > Galbula dea. Next base: position 1,076,511 of record VWZX01010418.1, read on the forward strand.
TTTCCCAGTTGAGGTGCCAGAGCACTGGCACAGACTGCCCAGAGAGGCTGGGGAGTCTCCTTCTCTGGGGATATTCAAAACCCATCTGGACGTGCTTCTGTGTGACCTGGTCTAGGGAATCCTGCTGTGGCAGGGGGGGTTGGACTGGATGATCTTTTGAGGTCACTTCCAATTCCTAACACTTTGTGATTCTGTGAACAAGGCTTATTTTCTGTGCAGTGTCACAGGAGAAGCAGTACCACTACAGCTGGACACCAGGCGTAGCAGGATGTTGAAACCACTTGCAAATTCAGTCCCTTGCAATCTGGAGGACAAAGCAAATGAGCTTTGTACAGCTACTGGCAATTAGTGGTGCTTCTGCATCTCAAGAGATACTAGCTATAGTGTGATTCAGAACACCAGTCCTTCGTAGGCCCCCTGGGAACCGAACGGATGATAGCAATTTCCAAGGATTTTACACTCTGGCTTTGCTCCAAAATTACAGCACAACTGAAGCACTTCAAATAATCTTGGAAGGAAAATTCCATGGTTCTTTTGTTTCTGTGTTTATTATTTGCACTTAGTTCTGAAGAAATCAAAATAGATACAAAATGATTCAAACGAATCGCTTCAAAACTAAGAATTAAAAAAAGATGTATTCCAAAACATTAAAATGTGCTCTGTCTGACAGTCTTTTTATTTTTTATCAAACAAAAGTCTACTGCAATTGACCTGCTTTTGTGAAGTATTTTGATTTCAACAGAGCTGCATTTTCCAGGAGAGCTTTCACACCCCCAAAATTTGTAGATTTCTTCCATCTGTCTCTCACTTAGCCAAGAAATGGATTTAAATTTTATGCATTTTTTATTTTCAGCTCATTAAACAACCTCCATCATTCCCCAGCTGATTCCCATTTTTCCATTACTCACTGCCAATCTATTTAGCTTGTCATGTGAAAATGCACAAGAACAGTCTCTACCAGAGGCAGTTTCAGTCTTATACCTACCACACCTTGGCCCAATAAATACAGTAACACACATAGCACATCTACCATTCTGCAAACTGTGTTTATAAATAAGTATCAAGGCTCCAGTCTCAAATAAGTCATAGAATCATAGAATGGCTGAGGTTGGAAGGGACCTTAAAGATCATCTAGTTCCAACCCCCCTGCCATGGGCAGGGTTGCCAATTGCTAGACCAGGTCGCCCAGGGCCACATCCAGCCTGGCCTTGAACACCGCCAAGGATGGGGCATCCACAACCCCTCTGGGCAACCTGTTCCAGTGCCTGACCACCCTCCTGGTAAAGAAATTCCTCCAAATTTCCAACCTAAATTTCCCCTCTTGCAGCTTATAACCATTTCCCCTTGTCTTGTCACAGTTTGCCCTTAAGTCCATGCCCTTATCAACACTGCAGCTGGCACAGTGCAGCAGAAAGCCCTATGAATTAAGTTCCATGTGTACTGTCCACTGCTACTTCCTGCTCTCCAGTTTCTTTTCTTCCTCTCTGCTATTTTTCCATCTGATCAAATTCTACCTTCACAGGCCTGTGTACAAAATCTGATACTTTTCAGGTAGCCACTGAAATTGAGCTGAAGGCACAATTTCTTGGGCCTCCCCCATCACTGTGAATATGCAAGGATTCTTCTCTGGGGGAAAGATCAGACACTTAATACAGAAGGATACAGATTTTAACTAACAGCACACACCATGTGAAAGTGGAATCCCTTGCCACTAACTGGATTTTTGTCTCCTGGCTATCTCAATCTGCTGTTGAGCAACAGAAACTGACTTCCTCCATCATCATAATCTTGTTAAGAAGTCACAGGTAGCATATAATGTTAAGGACACCTTTGATACACAGAAAATGAATGACTAACACATGATGAACAATAGAAACAATGGTTGGAGAAAAGCCTCTGGAGGTCATCTAGTCTAACTTCCCACTCAAAACAAGGACTGTCACTAACACAGGATGATGTCAGCTATGATTGTGCTTAGCCAACCCTAGAAAACCTCCAGCAACTGGCTAAATAAATAAATAAATGAATAAATCTGTTAGATGACAAAACCACCAGACAATTCAGAGTTAAAAAAAGGATAAAATATAAAAAGTATAATTACATAATAAATATCATACAATCACATTTCAAACAGTACTGCTAACATCTGAAATTAGGCTACTTCAACATCAGCACACAAGAAACCCAGCTGTGCTAAAATCAAAATGTCACAGAAGTGTCCAAAACCAGGAGAAGTCATGAAGTGAGGTGGAAAGTGTCCCAGAGATTAACAAAAGTGATGGGAAGGAGACTGGGTGGTTTAGACATTGCAAGATGATAAGATGCTACACATCTCTTTATATTTGGGTCACCAGCTTAAAAACCATGTGACTATAAACACATTCCTCACTGTGGAACAAAGATGTGACAAAACAACCCTGAAATAGAGTGAGCAGACCTCTTTTCACCTACCTTCAGAAATAATCCACCTGGTATGACTAGATCAGTGCTTTGTGCATACAACCAGGATACCAAAAAGTTCCATCTTGAGTTACATCTTTCTTAAATCTGCCTGGAAAAATATTTCTGGAAATAAAAGGAACTCTCTCAATCCACAGAAACTGATCCAGTTAGGAGAAGGAAAGACATCATGAGCAGGACTTCTTGCTTCTCATGTGTCTTCTCTTTCCAGCAAGATTATGCATGTGCAATAGTTCTTATGTGCAATTCTCCATTCAGATGTTCATCATCTTTCAGAAATGTTCTATTTGTCTATAGGTTTATCTGCAGTAGGGCAGCAAGCAACCAAAACCCAGAAGCAAGCTGTCTGGTGGCTACAGATACTCATATTAAAACTCTGTAGGTAACTGGTGGAAATACATTTGGCAGTGAATTGTAGATCCAGTGTAGAAAAATACTCCATGAAAAACTGCATTAAAAAGTTCTGAAGATAGAAAAAAAATGGACCTTATTAGAAAACTTAAAAAAATGTTACTGAAAGCTTTCCATATTTACAGAAGGATCTAAGGGTTGCATCTTGCAAAAGAAGATGTGAACCAGAGGTCTATGAATGTGTTAGGAGACTGAAGGATCTTTAAGCACCCAGCAGCTAATAAGGATTACAATGGCAGTATATTTTGCAGGATTTACTCTGTTCTGAAGCCTTCAAAACGACTTCCTCTTAATTCTGTTCCTCATGTTTGGTTCACATAGCCCATCAGAAACTCAGATCTTCACATCAGCCTTTCTCTTAAAATTCCAGCTCACTAGGCATATTAAAAAAGAATTGGTGGCCACCTCATTTCCTAGCAGGCAGCTATCTGCTCCTGGTTTGATATTACATGGCTTTTAGTTTTATGGCTTATTCAGAGGACAGGCACTGACATACCCCCTGGGCCACAAGGACAATTTCATTCAGCTAGGGCCATGAGGCATCAGGAAGAAGCCTGGGTGAAAGCATGTAAGGTGGCTGTTGATCCTATCCTCTCAAGAGGGGAAAAAAGCCCAGTATGTTTTTAATCAAAAGCATGTATTTTAAAGAGATTAGATAGAACAACTTTCAATTACTAAAGAGAATCTAATAACATAATGAACAATTGTCTTGAATGTGTTATCTTAGGGTATTCTGTTGTTTTTCACAGTACTTTAAAACGTGTTCCACTTTCTTCTGGTTAGAATAGAAATCTCAACCACAGGACTGGGAAGTGCTGATTGTATGATATCTGCAAAACTGCAGCCATGGTCTTCTGAATAATCTCCTGGGTTCTTCTTTTTTTAAAAAAAAAGCTTTCAAATGCATAATAAATCAACCCTAAGAAATGCTAGTGTTAACCAACATAAGTGAAGAACTGTCCTGAAGACACTGAATTGTAATGACATTTCATTTACATCTACAAATGAAATGCTTTTCTCCTCTCTAAGCTTAAGTGTTATTATGCCTAATTACATCTTCACATCTTTTTCCTCCTCTTTTGTTCCCCTATTGGACTGTCTGTTTTACAAACAGGTTTAAGTAAAAGCAGTTAACATTTCCATCACATGGACACTCATCTCACTTAATTGTGTAGAGTTCAAACGTTTCTGGGATGACTAAAATGTATATGGCTTTGCTTAGCAATGCAAACCTCCTTGATCTGCTTGAGCACAGCCTAAGATACAATAGTGGTTTTGTTCTGTGCTTTTAATGAAGACAAAAAATTAGACAGATTTAGGTCAAAGAAAAAAGAGCATGCTAAACTGCTGTAGAGTTAAAATTCAGCTGCAACAGTAACAACATCTCCTAATTAATTCTAAACTTCATGAATACTAAGTCAAAGATAATGCCAGTTATCAAAGCATTTGCAATATTTTTCTTCAAAACAGTACCTCACTATTCTTGATGCCCAGTGCTGCAGTGAAATTTCCTGTTTATCTCACCTCCCTAAATTATTTTGTTTCCTTTTTGTCACAGTGAGAAGTGCAATTATCATTGTGGTGCTGGGAAGATGTCCCATTTTCTGCCAGCAGCAATGAGGTTGACTTAAAACCTCAGGGGCTATATAGAAAAGCATTTATCCACTTCCTGTTCCATGTCAACATGTAGTTCTTTTCCAAAGTATTTTAACAAGAAAGAATCACTGCACATATCACTTCACTTTTATACTGGTTCTCCCACAGAAATTTTTCCTACTCAAAATTGTTTAGCAAACATCAAGTCCACACATTCCATCATATAAACACATAACAATATAAATGATCATGACAGAAAAAAACCTGAAAATAGTTTCCTGATTTTTGGATTTGAGATTTGTTTGTAGGGGAAGGTAGATCCATTATTTAAAAAACAAAACCAAAAACCAACCAACCAAAACAATAAAAAAAAAAGGAAAGGAAAAGGGGAGTAAAAGTACATTGATTTTTGCTCGTGTTCATATGTTATTGAACATTCTATAACAGAATCAAACCAAAGTGGGAGGAAAAATGCTTATTCACAAGCTTTTTTTCATGGAAAATAACAGCAGTATTGTTTTCTAAAAGAAAAGCAAGAAGCCATTATGGGAATGGAAAAGAACTTCATGCTCTGTGCAATACCTGTAAATCATAGACTCTCCAGACATGTCTCTAAGCAGGCAGGTTGCCAGTGAGTGGCATATGAAAGAGAACAGGAGTTAGTAAGGTGCATGCCTTATCAGCTTAGAAACCAGGTTGGGGACAGTGTCCTACTGTGGCCATGGGCAGGCAGCTGGAGAGGCAGGTTCACAGAAGAGAGAGCACACCAAAGCAAGAGGAGACAGCAGCAAGGCTTCTGCTCTAGGACAACTGCAGGAGAGAGGAGCTACTGGTAAAATGTGGTGGGATGTACTGTCTTCATCAGGGCAACGATGACTGTGCTACAGAGGAGACCTTTTCTCTCTGCTCTTTCTGAGACACTGAGTGCTGCAAAGTCAAAACTTACTTCTTGCCTTCCTTACCCAAATGCCAATGTCCAGCCAGCCAGTGAAAATATGACTAGTGGAATGTTCTGGCCATTGCATGTACCTAGCCCATAATTCTATGTTCTAGCAAGAGCAAATACATAAGAAAACAAAATATCCTTCAGTTAAACACTCTGAACATTTAGAGGAAGAGCAAAAAAATAATTCAGTGCTGTTCACCTCTCTCTCCCAAGATACTCTTCAGATCTCCAAAGACAGACTCATGCATGGATCTCATGTGACATCAATGATGGCAGTATGCTCCTAATCAATCCAGTTGGCAACATTAATTTCTGGACAAATCAAAAGGCAGATGGATTTCATGTTATGCTACACACCTAGCAAATTAAGTTGTTATTGGTTACAGTGAAAGTACTGAATCCATGAGATAGAAAAATGCCTTTATTAACTATACTGCACTCTGATCCTCTGGAGTTTCAGAAGAGTCACTGGAGGGTTAAGGCTTCTTCAGAATGACAGATGAAGAAGTGCTCCACATAAGAGTAAAAAGCATCAGCAAGAAAAAAGATAGGCAGTGGAGGATAAAACGTGGGCTGTGGTTAACATTCATTCATTCATTTCAGAGGATTGCTAAGGTTTCAGAGAAAAGATGGAATTGAAACTCCTAAATCAGTCAACAGCTCTGTCTAACAGTATGTCTCACAGAGGCTTCCTTCAAGAAAAGGTCATGCTTTCTATGTCACTTAAAACACAGGACATTAGTAATAACTTTAGCACAGTGTGCAGGAAGAATGACATTCCTGTCAAAGCTTGTGCCAGAGGTTCAAACTGTTTAATAGTTCACTTTTATATTCTTGACAAACAGGAAACCAACTTCTTCATACAAGTCTTAGCTCCAGTATATAATTTTCAGTATCTCCCTCAAGAAGATGAAAAAAGAAAGAAGAAAATCAGAAGAGAAATAGATGAGTTTGGCTGTATTTGCCAGGGGAGTCCATGCAGCCCAGCACAGAGGTATTATTAGCTAGCCGCATGGAAGTTAGTGTATCAGCTTGTTTATCATTACATTCTGTTGGCCTCTGGTTGACCCAAAATACTGTTTTTTCAGGATGAATCACTCAACCTAAAGCATCACTCCATAGCACTCAGATGGATCTTAGCTGCACTGCAGCAAAAGCTGATTCTTAACCAACAAACTCATCCTAGGTAACTGATACTGTCACTACGTCCAATAAAACAATAAAAGCACTACTACACATAAAAATAATGGAAAAAAACCAAAAACATCCTTAAAATAAAGACATTCTAGGTCTTTACACTTTATCTCAAATATCACAGAATCACAGAATCATCATAGTCAGCTGGACCTGATCCCTTGCTACAATAATCTGCTGTACACTGCAAAACTTCTTCGGCATTACCGAAATGGTAGCTGGTAGCACAAGACTAATACCATAGGGAGGCAGGTTGTTAACACCTTAGATGGGCTACCTGACCAGAAATTAGACAAAACTGAACAAGAGTTAAGAACCCTAAAATCCATATCTAACAGCTGTTCTTGAACTGCCAGTGAAATCTACAGTGTCAGGATCACTACCACTGAATTGTGCTACTGAGCCAAACGTACACCGAAAGAAAGCACACCGGGATGAATTTTTCATTGTCCTAAGTGTTGTCCTAATGTACTCTGTAACCATTGCACTGCTTAAAGATTTGGAATAGTGTAAGAATAGGAAGAATAAATATTTCCACAAGAAGGTCTCCCCACAACCTTCTCTTCTCCAGACTGAACAACCCCAACTTTCTCAGTCTGTCCTCGTAGCAGAGGTGCTCCAGTCCGATGATCATTCTCATGGCCCTTCTCTGGACTTGTTCCACCACTTCCATGTCCCTCCTGTAATAGGGGCTGCAGAACTGGATGCAATATTCCAGGTGGGGTCTCACAAGAGCAGAGTAGAGGTGGAGAATCACTTCCCTCAACCTGCTGGCCACACTCTTCTTGATGCAGCCCAAGATATGGTTGGCCTGTGGGCTGCAAGCGCACACTGGCAGCTCATGTTGAGCTTCTTGTCCACAAGTACCCTCAAGTCCCTTTCCTCAGGGCTGCTCTCAAGCCATTCCTCACCCAGCCTATATCAGTACTTGGGATTGCCCTGACCCAGATGAAGAGATTTTAGGTCTTGAGCTTCTTTGAAAAACTGACCATGTGCACTTAAACCTTGCAACACACATAAGCACATGTATGCACCTCAACAGATTAACGACTTGCTAAAAATTCAAGCCTACTGAGAAAAATGTCACTACCAAAATAAGAAATCTCTCTGTCCCTCCCTACTGTAAGGAAATTCAGTAGTTTGCATCACTCTCCTTCCCTCCATTAACTCACACTGCTCACACACCATGTGGGTTTACTCCCAGAAGTGATTTCACTGAAAAAGTCTAAGTAGCTGATCAACATTTAAGGGAAAAGATTAACGACCTGAAGAGGAGCCATTCAAAACAACCAATCTCATCTTCCTCTGCACACTTTTGCTCATACAATTCATAAGGTTTTATAAAAAATGATAAGACTACTCCATGGTGTTGGATTATTATTAGGTTATCATACCTCAAGAGCATGTCATAGCCAAGGCAGTTTGGTCTTTTTGCATAATTTGAATGGCATATCCACATGTTAATAAGACAAGACATGAATGTGAAGGTTTCCATTCATTTCTCTACAACTGAAGAGCCACTTACAAAGCATGCACAAAGCCTGATTCAGACTACAATATCAAACATTTCCCATTTTCCAGTTACTAGACACTTGACTTCATAAGACAACTGCAATCTCATCAGAAAAAAAAAAATAAAGAAAAATAAAAAGAGAAAAATCACAGACATTTCCAAGTGTAATGTTTGCCATACTCAAACACTAGAGATGCTGGGTCTGAGCACTCTACCCTGTGGAGTACCTAGAAAAAAGGCCCACAAGACTGTCCTGGAAAATTCAGCCTAAATTAAGTACAAAGGCTTGGCTTTTTTGGTCTGTGCATGAAAAAAAAAAAGTAAGTTTACACATTAATCATTCTAATATGTATTTTTGAGCAAAACTAGATGTATTTCTATCATTTTTATTTGGAAAACAAGCTATTTCTATTGAAGTTTTCAAAACATAATGCTGCATAAACACAATTTTCACTTCAGGTTAAACTATATTACTGTTGTGGCTGTTTATTTTCATTTGTTGTTGTTTGGTTTTTTTTTCCTGAACAAACTCCTTTTGTGTGGTTTTTTTCTTATTCTTCCAGTTCATGCAATTGATAAAAAAAAATGACTGCCTGCATTGCTTTGCCCACAGATATCTGGAATGTTGTTAATGTAAATTGTCCCTCGTGGTTAGTGATGAGAACCTTAGACAGGTAATTATGCACAAATCTGAATGAATACTAGTAGGAGAAGGGTAAATACTCTCCAAATGCTGCTGGCAGTATATAAAAGTGAATCAGTGGTCCCCTCTCTGACAAATCAAAACCTCCTGTAACATTTGTTTTTAAGTTCCTATTCCTTTCACTGGCTCTGATCTTCTGAGTCCAGCTGGTTCTCTCTCTTTACATGGCTTTGTACTAGTATTCACCGCCATCAGGGTGAATAGAATGAGCTCAAAGAAGCAACCTCTTGAAAGGTTTCACTCTTTACCTACACAGTCATATGGACAACTGCAGCATCTCACTTCAAATGTCCCATTTCTCTCATAAATACAAGACTGGAAGAACTGACTCAGAAATGCAGATCTTTTTCAGGACAATTGCTTTTAGGAGAAATGCAGCTTCAGTTTACCCTGTGAAAATGTAGTCCCATAGAAAATAGAGCTCCCAGGAAGAAGTGGTGCAAGATCATTATTGTCTCTAGATGTGCTGACAGAACATCTTATCATTTTAAGATATTTAAAGAACATCTTTGCTTGCATCATAATTTAGCATGTTTCTTCAGCTGCTAATATCATTTGGCTCTGATGCAGTAGTGCTTTTCAGTATTTCTCTGTTTATATTCCCCAATCATTTTCTGGTTAATATACAGGTCCCTAGATTTTTCTACCAGTGGGTTGCTACTGTCAATTACCTCTCACAGGTCCCTCAGGATTAGTCCACAGATGCCTGGGGGTCTGTAACTATTGTGATCCGTGTAACAATTATTATTTATGTTCCCACAGATCTCTTACTTGAGTCTTTGCAGGACAAATTAAAACACTTTGTTTCCCAGAGAGCTATCATCCTCTTAAAACTTGGAGTAACTCAATCCATTTCATAACTGAATGGCCCTCTCGAAGTTCTCAGCTCTCTACACTGACTAACAGAGATGCTCAAGGCAACTGTTCAAGAGCATAAAGGGAAATGCAGGGTGTTTATATTCTTTTGTGAAAACATGGCTAGGAACTCTGCTTTCACCTGGGTGCAGTGCAGTGCAAGAGCAAAGGTATGAAAGGCTATAGCTTTATAAGTGGCCCCATTGCTCAAACTATTAACGTTTAAGGTCTTCAGTTTAGGTTGATTAGGTTTTTTACATGTGTTTTAGAACATTAGCTTTGTTTTCTAAGAAGTGAGGAATGTGCTCTCTTTTTTGACATGCTTTCTCACCTTAATTCCCTCAGATGTTGAGCAACAATGCATAGCAGGAGATAGATGCTGAGCAGTACAAAGCAAAGCTTCTGGAAAGAAGGAGACTGGGGTGCACATATGCTGAGAAAGTTTGAACCAATAGTTATCAGTAAGTCTGCCCTATGTAAATATTTTTTCATTAGGCATTTAATTACAAATATTATTTTAAAATGGGGATGAGAAGCTGCACTCACTTACACTGCAGCAAGGCAAACATTGCCCAGTGTTTGCCAGCTCAAGTGTTTTCTTGTGGAACTAACAGTATGTGCTAATGTGCTCTCTCTATTGTTTTTCTTCCTACTAGCTCTATTGACAGTAAGATTTGTGTAGTACTGCTGTACCCCAAAGGTGATTATTCAAAATATTTTTGCACAGCCCCTACCTTCAAAAATAGAATGTTAATGCAAACAGTATATGCTGAGACAGCTTCTTGGCTAGCTATTGTGCCACAAATAAAAGATAATTAAAAAGTTTAAAAATGGATAAATAGCAGATGGAATCTTCAGTTGCAATTATTTTTTTCTCTATATCCACACAAGTATTTGCAATGAATACAAGCATCACGAGGTAAGCTAGCAGCACTTCTCACATATGAACCCCCTGGCTTCTTGAAGGATTAGTTGCCCAAAATAATTCAAAGGGAAACATAGACTCCTAGCTTCAATATTTATACAACTATTGCATTATTCAAACAAGAGACTAGACTGGTAATTGTTTTTAGTTGTTATCCCAGATTTCTTGTATTCCTATGAATTTGTCAAGAATGTGGGCTGGGAAAGTCTTAAAGGATTAGGAAGACAGTTATGGAGAGGCAATATCATCACCTTCACTGAGATGGCTAGCAAGGTGTTGTTTCTCTATAGTAAAGTTGACACTTTCAGTGACCAAAGAAATTGCAGTACATGAAACTATAAAAGAGCTGTGAAAAGTTGACCCTTTTTTTATGTCCAGGTACAGTCCAAAAGGAAAGATGTAAGACTCAGATTCTGACTAAATGAATAGCATTGCAAAAACATTCACACCTAGCTATGGACTAAAAGGCAGACAAAATTGCCACCACTGTACCTGTGAAGACTTGCTTGCACAACTGGTGTAGGACTGCTGGCCCAAACAAAGCCTACAGTTGAGCCATGCAGGCACTGCAGGTGAGTGTGAAATGCTTTCTTCATTATGCCAATGAAACAGGCATGAAACCCTGGCAGAGGAAGGAGACAGCTAGGAGCAGATGCCCTGCTGCATAGCTTCAAAATGAAACATGAAAGGAACAACATTCAGAAAGTAATGGCTCTGAGTAGGGTGTATTAAGTGCCTTCTTGCAAATCTGAAATACTGGGATTCACTAATGCATGAAAAGCCTTCTGACAATAAGCTCTGAGCCAGCAGTCTTACTGTGGGAGTTACTAGGGAACCCTATGGATGAGCTTCCATGGCTCCCAGGGTGAGAAACCATGGAGCACTTTGTGAGATTCTCTGGAAGGCTGCCAGAGCAGGACAAATGCAGGTGCAAGAATACTTTTCCCCCCTTTCATTTCCCATTACCCTCTTGCTCTTTTATATGTTTGTCAAACTCATGTTATTTGTGACAAAACCAGGAGATATTATTGGGTTATGTGAATTGCTGTGTTCACTGTCTCTGAGTTTCATTCCACAACCTCTTAGGAAATCTCAATCCAATGAAGATAACTTGTTTCTTGTATTTCCTGGGGAGCACCATCAATCATAGAATCAATTATAGCATGGCCCAGGTTGGAAAATACCTTAAAGATCATCTAGTTCCAACCCCCCTGCCATGGGCAGGGATGCCACACACTAGACCAGGTTGCCCAGGGCCACACCCAGCCTGGCCTTGAACACTGCCAGGGATAGGGCATCCACAACCTCTCTGGACAACCTGTTCCAGTGCCTCACCACCTTCTGGGTAAAGAACCTCCTTCTAATTTCTACTCTAAATTTCCCCTCCTTCAGCTTGTATCCATTCCCCTTTGTTCTGTTGCAATCTGACCATCTGAAAAGTCTCTCCCTTTTTATCTTGTAATCCCCCTTTAGGTACTGAAAGGCTGCTATTAAGGTCCCCTTGAAGCCTTCTCTTTTCCAGGCTGAACGACCCCAACTCCTTCAGCCTATCCTTGTAGGGAAGGTGCTCCAGTCCTTTGATCATCTTTGTGGCCCTCCTCTGGACCTGCTCCAACAGGTCCACATCTTTTTTTATGCTGAGGAGTCCAGAACTGGATGCAGCACTCCAGGTGGGGCCTCACAAGGACAGAGTAGAGAGGCAGAATCACCTCCCTAGACCTGCTGGTCATGCCTCTCCTGATGCAACCCAGGATACGGTTGGCTTTCTGGGCTGCAAGAATACATTGCTGGCTCATATCCAGCTTTATGAAAAGCTATCATGACCTCCAAATCCTTCTCTGCACAGCTGCTTTCAACAAGTTCCTCTCCCAGTCTGTACTTATATCTTTGGACTGCCCCTACCAAGATGTGGGAGCTTACACTTGGACTTATTAAACTTCATTTGATTCTCATGGGCCCACTTTTCCAGTTTGTCCAGGTCCCTCTGGAAGCCTGCAATTCATCAAGTCCAAGGCAAAGAATACCTTCCCAGAGTAGCTGAAATGTTGTTACCTGGTGACATTGTACAACTGGTGGTACCTATCAAATCTCACCTGAATGTACCTGAAAAAAAATTGCTGGTAAGTCAGAGGTGGCTTTCACAGCTTACTAATCAATGGAGGATGAGAGAGACACACAATGCTTACAAGGTATGCTCTCAAGAATGGAACTTCCTAATCTATGTGCCAAAAAAACCCCTTGTTTGGTTAGAAATTTTCTCCACTATCAAATACTGCTGGGTAGAACTGCAGACTTAAAATTATGCAGACCTGAAAATTCAGACCATCTCCAGTTTTGATGTGATTTTTTGGGGGGCAGTAGCAGTCTCCCTGATTTATGAAGCTGAGGGTTTGATCCACTGGTTTCAGGAGGAATTGATGGTGGCTTAGCAATGCTCAGCAACCTGCAAAACTGAGCTTTCAGAGAAGTGTTGAAGTATACACCAATGAGGCTGATTTTTCACATTGCCAAGTATCCTCTATCTGTAATCTTTGCAAGCCTGAGGCTATTCTCATTATGGTTACAAAAGTGTTTTTTCCAACTGGCTGGAGTTCTGAAGTCAGATTCACAGTAAGATGAGCAAGGGTTGATCACTGAGCCACAAATGTGACTTCCAGGAATCAAATCCCATACTGTAAACCCAAGGTTCAAAGTGCAGTTTTTCCACTAGTAAGCAGCTTTAAGGCCTTTTCATAAAAAGCACTTTCATTGGATCAAAGCAAATGACCTTTCCCAGTTCTAAATCATCTTCTGTTCCTAATTTCTTGAGATCCTGAAAGCAGAAATCTGAAGCCAAGTGGGCCTTGAAAAATCCAGTTCTTTCTCAGAAGCAATAATACTTAAGTTTAATCTAAAGCTACATGAAAAGAATTGAGTAAACTGCTACAGGAGATGCATCAAGAACAGCTATACATATCTAACAGGAGAATCAAGTGCTTTGATGACTTCTACTTGAATCTACATGTAAATTTTGCATTGCTTGATCATAAACAGCCATCTGTGGTCATTTCTGAGGATGGTTTTCTTAGGTAAGAAAACACATCACTTTCAAGCCAGAATACCCCAAATAGACTGCAGTTAGCTGCTGGGATTAAATGGTCACTTTATGAAACAAGAACATAGTTTTTAGGAAGGTACAGTATTCTATTCCTTTAAAGACATTTATTCAACAAAAATGCTATCACCTTTGAATTAACTAACAAAACCAGTGAGGTACAAAAATCAATATTTATACACTGCAACCAAAAACTAAATGGTTTCTAGTGTGCTGAACAGCAGAATATAGCTCCTTTTAATAAACAATCCCTACTGAAAAAATGACAGCTCTGGCACAACTCACAGTAGGAAAGGGGAGAGGTAAGACACATTTTTTGTTGTTGTTGTGGAGAAAGGTAGTCTTTCTTTTAAGAAGCCATGTCAGAGAAATCATCCTTTGAACTTGCTCTAACAGAGCCATTTAAAATATGTCTGTGCAGTGAGAGACCTTGTGGTGGAATATATTAAAAGTGTTCAGAATGGTGAAATGAGTAAGAGGGATTTCAAGACTGAGCTTACCCACACAGTCAGAAACCTCAGTGCTTGGGCATGTTAGCTATTAGGGTGGACTCCAAAGTAAGTATACCAGCTGAACTAAATTGCACTGAATGGCAATATCTTAGTGATGTTTTACACTTTATCCCATTGGTTAAAATTTCTGCAAAACAGAAACCCAATAGTACTTTAAAATTTACAGATGAGATTAAACAGAAACAGATGAGACTAGCAGACCATCATGACTCATAAAACCCCAGTCACTGGCTTGGATTATTCTTCCTCATAACAAATCTCACAAGAGTGAGCTCCAGAGAAGGAATTTTCTTTAAGCATCTATATGAGGCACTCTCATTCATTAGGTCCCCAATTCATATGAATTTGACTACCCAAACTACTCTTAAACCAGCAGAAAATATTTTCAAGTATCAGAGGGAATCTCTAGGAACCCAGGCAGGATGGCAGCCCTCCTTGAAAGAAATGCTAATGCAAAGACATTGAGGTGACTCCTACACTCTCCCATAACCAACCATTTTCTTACACCAAAAATGAAGGGACACTGCAGATAAAGTTACTTATTACACAACAAATATTTGAGACCAGGGTGTCTTGTCATCTGCTCTCCCAACCCCAGCATAGGTATAATTTGCATCAGCAGTTGTAAATAACAATATGCAACTAGATTTTTTGAGTGATTCTCTCATTTTCTTCTACTATTTCTGTTTGAGAGCTACTTTATTAAGAATATGAACTTAGCCATTTTCTTCACACTTATTCCAGTTAGTAGTCCAGCTCTTAGCTTGCAATAAACTGCACTGCAACAAAGTGACAGAGCTTTAACAGAGAACTGTATGTTTCAAAACAATTATCAAACTTTCAAATTATTATCAAAAATCAGTACCTTCAAAATTGGTACTGGATGAGAAAGTGTGTTTATAAACCAGCTACTGCAGAAGCCTTTCAGAGTCACCTGCCAGCACTTTTTAATCTTTCAATAGGTCAAGTGATATAAAAAAATATTTAAAGGGGTTTTTTAACAAGTGCTATTCTCTTTTCCAGTAAGAACACCACATAAATTCTAAGCTCTTGTATTGCCTTTTTCATACATCTACCTGTATTAATACATATATAACAGCTTAATAAGGGATCACATTCTGTGAACCCCTACTACCTGCTGGCATATTACACTCAAAATATTTTCCCTTATTGTTCTCAAGCTCTGTACTTCATTCATCTCTCTGTTGCAGCTACAGATAAGATCCAATGAACCTCTGCTGTTTACTAACAAGTGCCCAAAAAGATTTGTAGCTGGGATTTTGGCTGCTCATCCTTCTCACCCTGCTCATGCAGTGTTAGACTGAACACTTAGTATCACAAATTCCTTTCAACACAAAAATACTTTGGTACTTATATTCCCTGCCAATCTCCACCTGCCTCTCTCACCCTCCTCTGGCAGAAAAACTTCCTTCCCATAAAAACATCCAACAGAAAAGCTTTTCCAACCTTAGTCAAAGCTGGAACACTTGCACTTTTAAGTAGTGGTGTTTCTCTCATACCATTTGAATTTTACATATTCCCATTCTTTTCTCTGGCTTGACTAGATCTTCCATGATGGTATTTGCCATCAGATTCCCATGATCTAATAAATAAGGGATAAGTCTCCTTCTTATACCAGGCCACTCTGGTTGTGAAGAAGCTAAGTTCACAGAAAAATGTAAGCCTGAACTTGAGCCCATGGAAACCACAGAAACATTTCCAAGCTGCCATATTTTAGGTATTAGCCATGTGTATTTTTTTACTATCAGTTTCTGATTTTCAGTTCTTTTTTGAAGTGTGATTGTTTCTGAAATGGGGGAAGGAACTTGAGCATACAAACAGGTTCCTGTTACCCTTTTGGTCTTGTACCCATGTCTGGGGCCATGAGAAGGGCAAAAAAGAAATTGCCTGTACACATGGTCTTTTGTGCAGATGAGGCAAGTAGGGCAAACAAAAATGGAACACATCTTTGCAGAAGATGGAATGTCATTCTATCAGTAATTCCATGTCACTCCTGATTTAGTGATTTAGAAAGGACATGTCAAAAGTTTTGGTGTATGCCCAACATGAACAAGCATATGGAGTACCAGTGCACTCAAAATGATGTTCTTCATTCTTTTTAATATTGTTTTGGACAGTGAAATAGTTGATGAATCTTGAATTCATCAGTCACAGCATGAATAACACATACACCAAAAGTTAGTCCACAAATAAACAGTGTACTGCATAAAAGCTAATGATAAAGTTAATGAAAAGAAGAATCATTTAGAAGGATAAGTAAGGAATTTTATCTAGTCCTCTTGTATGAAATCCTCCCTAGAACCATATATTTCACTTCAGTGGAAACTGAACATTAAAAAAACTCCAATATCAATAAATAGAACACTTTAAGCATGACTTACAGGAAAAAGAAACTCAGCTTCAACACCAATAGGTGATCTAAAGTGTCTCATCACTCTAATCAGATTTCTTTGATTTTTATGTCTTGGCTGCTGAGGGAACAAATAACATACAATTTATGGTTTCATCTCCTTTTCTTTCTAATTCCTCCTCACATCCTGGCACAAAAAAGACTTTTCAATTTTTAGAAAACTTCTGACCCTTCATGAAAATAAGATAAAGACTTCTGCTATTATCCACAAATTTGTTATTGTATGTATATTCTAGATAACATTCTACCATCACCATTTGTGGCCTTGAAAAGAGAGATAAACACTTTAACAGTCACAATGAACATAGAGTTAACAACATACTTAAGTACTTGAATTAGTTAAAGCCTAAAACAGTGAAAGAAAGAAATTCAAATCCTGCTGTATGTCAGGCAGAATGTTGTAAATGCATGAGATCCCTCAGCATCACATTGCTTCATCCTTTCTGACTCTGATATCCAGAAGTACACCTTCTTATCAGGTTACTACATTTCTTCAGATTCTGATACCTGATTTTGCTTTTACAAAGACTTCATTAGCATATCTGAGTAGTTGCTTTGCCTCTTTGCTGTTCTGCAATATCGTAGTACAAATAGATAATTTGACATGTAAAATAGAGTTGCATCCCTTGTAACACCTATACTTGCATTCTAGATGTTTTTCACTCTCTGAAACATCAAATGGGTTGATAGCAGGGAATTTCACATGGTTGATCACATTTCACTTTCTCCAAAGCATAAATGTTTTGGAGATGAGAACCCTTCTCTTTTCCTTTAACCCAAATTCCACTTTGCCTTATTTTCTGTGTGCAGAATTATTTATTAAATTAAATGAGAGCTAAGGAGAACATGACCTGGCTCTTGATACTTTACCAAGCCCACCATGTTTCTCCAGAAACCTGCAATAAATTATAGTTCCATGACAACAAACTCCTGCTGTGTGTTTAAAATCAGGTGTTTGTTGAAAATTCTCCTTTCCCAGAAAATATTCAGTGAATTGGTAAATTAAAGTCAGAAAGCAAGCAAAAGTCACTCTCACTTGCACACTTCTGATTAATTCTCCCCATAACCACAGCCATTTAGTTTGACCAGAATGCTGTTTGGCTGGATAAGATACAATGCTCTAGTAAAAAGAGCTTGGTTTAAATGCTGTATGCTCCCCAGTTAGATGAGATGCTCTTCTTGATCATGACACTTTGCATCATCATTGCTCTTGGCCCCAGCTTAACACATTTCCCCCCTGAAAATGTGTGGCTGCTGTCACTGAACTATCAAAACTCCTTTTATGCTGTTACTCCTGATTTTCAATGCCTATGTATATAAGCATATTCCAGAAAGCCTATCTGGAATAAAGTGACACATCACCAGAGAACCACAATTGCTGGCTCATTCTCTGCAGCTGGAGCAGCTCAAGGGCCTGTTAGCAGACTTCTACAGGACAGAGCAGCAATGGTCTTTCACACCTGGACCAAAAGGCTTGCAAGCCCTAAATCTAGCATGCAATAGTGGCATTTCCAAGAAGACAGGCCATCCTAAGGCCAATAGAATGCTGCCTATAAAAAATTTGCTGAAATGAAACCTGAGTGTTCCAGCAGAAGTGAAAGCGTTAACCAGAAGAAATCTTGTCTAAATCACAGTTTGCAGGAATTACTCTATTACAACAGATTGTGCAGCACTATTTTTTTCCCACTCTTTCCAATACAAGCACCCTAGGCAAACTTTCTAATTAGAGCAGCAGATGTATGCAGTGCCATGTCTCTGTGAAGTTATTATGCCCAAACCAAATTCTGTCACTAGCAGCCAATAATTCGTTTGTCTACTAAGGGCTTGAAGTGGCCATATCAATTATTTAAAAACATACTAAAAGAGGAATCCATTTAAAATCCTCTGGGAATCCCTGTTATAAAAGAGTACATGTTCAGATCTCATTCACAATATTGTCTTTTTAAAAATACAATATTACCAATTAAGGCTTAGTGCATTAGGCCATTAGAACTTGAGTGATTCATGACAGCATAATGATCTTGCTTATCATTCGTGCTTTAATTTATGGGGTACTAAGAAAAAGGAAAAAAAAAACCCAACCAAAACAAAGGAAAAAAGTCAAAGCACTTTGCAAAACTGAAACTCATCCAAAAATTGCTCACAGTAATTTCTCCTGCAAAGTGATTTCACTGTGTCTAAGTGCTATGCTGGTAAGAAAATGCTTCCTATCAATAATTAAAGTATAATGAAAGTTTCATGTGTCAGAAGACACCCTCCAAACAAGGCTACAAAGAAGAACATTGCTTTTCTTTTAGACCTTCCACATTTTAAACCTCCTAGTAACAGCCTTCTCAAAGGAGCATTTTAAATAAACTATTTAGTGAAATATATGACTATTCAAAGTGCACCAGAAGCTGTAACAATAGTGAAAATTAACACAATTCTAACAAAAACTGTGGCAGAAAACAAAGGTCTGCACAGTGCCAATCATCTCTGAATGCCAAGAGCAGACATGAAAGATGTGGACAGTTACCATATGTCAGGGTTATGAACAAAAGCATTACAGAGAGGGCATTAAAGAAGCCTAGTTTTCTACAGACTTTTCTGGATTTCAACTGTCTTAGTGGTCTAGAAAGGTGCAGCCATACAACTTGACATATTGGTTGCAGTATGTCAGAGGTCTGCCTGCATCCCATCACAGACAATCTGTGGTCTCCTCCTTGGGTTCAGTGTTTTCCTCATTTGTCCAGGCACATATTTGGAAGAAACTAGAGACTAGATTGTATTTGGAACTTTTCAGCCCCATGGCAGATGTGGCTGATATCAGCAAAGGGGCACAAGTTACTGGAGACAAGAGAAGGAAGCAAGAAGCAGATTGCCATCACTCTTTCAGAAAAACTATCTAAAAATAACAGTAATTCTGCACACTGATTTAAAATATCCACATCTAATACCAACAAAGACAGAAGGTTAGCAGCATTTCCAGAGAGGTCCTTGGTTTAAAATCCTATTTAATACTGACAGAGACTGAAACATGTTACAGGGGGATTTTCCAGAAGGCCTAAGTTTTCAGCCAGCTAATCCTCCTGTTTCCTCACTCTAGTTATTATTGAACTCTCCTGTCTTTGTGAAAGCACTTATGCCAGCAGGTTAGAGGACCAAGAAAGCTCAGGATGGCCAGGATTGCTGGCCTTCAGCAGCATCCCTCAGGAGGAACATGGTCCTTCAGCTGCCAAGGAGGCACCTTCACAGGGAGATTGCTGCTTGGAAAGTTTTCAAACCGGCCTGCAAGTGAGGTCTGGTAGGTTGGATCAAAATATTAAGCAGGCTAAACAGCAGAAAGCTAACCCTTGAAACACATAGGTGTGTCTGAACAAGGTTACAGTAAGCCAACTCCAGCCAGGACATTTGAAGGCAAGCCTGCCACATTGCTAAAACACTCTCTGAGTAAATATTCTCTTTGATCTCCTGATCTTCCAACAGAGCCACTGCCTGAGATCTCTTGTGGCTTTGGCTATTCAAACTTGGGAGTCTCTGATTCCCTCTCCACCTCCTCCCATGCATATAATCTATATGTAACTACAGATATTTAAAAGGTGTACCAAGTAGAGATTTATTTTGTGATAAACTTGGTTCATCACATTTTGAAATGCAGGTAACTTCTGTTCAGGAAATTCAAAGCTCTCTTCAACAGGATCTGTGTTTAGCAGGCTGTGGTACACAAGTACTCTTGGCAAAGGAGTTGCAGCAGATAGGTCTGGAACCACTTGAAGATGCCACCTGTTTTTCAATACTCAAATACTTTGATCAATCTTCACCACACAGGAGCTTGGCATGCCATTGTAGGCCACAGTTGGTATTTTTGAGTTCTTGCACTCATCCAACTTTATCATGACTTCATTCCTAAAAGTCAAACTGAGTAAACCATGGCCTATATCCTTACTCCCTCCCCATCAACAAAAGCTACTTTTGCTTTCTTAGCTTCACATCCGTTACCTCATTCCATTTCCTTCTGGCTTTTTAATTCCTGATTTATGGAACACCTATAATTTTCTAAAGGAGGAAAGACTTCATTTGTAGCTAATAAAAAGGCTGACTTTCTTGATTTGTTTTAGCCATGCAAATGTAGTCCATGAATAACAAGAGACACTCCCTACAGTTTGAAAACTCTTTTGACAGGGCTTCAATAGAAATGCCAGACTGACCCTGCCTTGTGCTGTCACAGGAACTGCAAAGCTTTCCCAGGATACTTCTTATGATATTATTTGTTATGACACCTGTAATTGATGTGCTGATTCTTACCATAGCAACAGCATGTGGAAAAAAAAATTGAAAATCAAAGAACAACCAATGCATCCAAGGCAAACAGGTCACACACTATCATGACATGTTATTTTTTTTTCTTGCCAGATCAATAGTTCATTTTTTAATACAAAAATCCTGTGTTTTTCTTTTAGTTACAGCAACATAAACAACACTTCTGTGTGCATTGCTGTATCCTTTTCAGCCATCATAAACAATCTGGGTGAACAGAGTCAGGCTTCCTCCCAGCCCCACCGTTTGTGCATGCACATGCTGGCAGACTGTTCCCCTACACAGATCTTGAATCCCTTCCATGTTCAGGTCTCCAGTGCAAATATGATTCAGAGCTTACTCCTACAAACTCTCAAATGAGAAACTGCAACCCCACTATGTTAATTGGACAAATCCAGTAAGTGAAATTACTTGCTCATGTAGGTATACATAAGTCTTAATGCTGTGACACACACTCTTTTCCATGAAGAGCAGGATTAAAGGTTGCCCATGGTTTAATTGTATTATTGCAGCTTTGTCATATTGGATACTACTTACAGTGGTATTGTTAAATACCCAATAAAATAACAGAACTGTATCTTATCCATCCATGTTAATCTTCTGACAAAAGATTAATGACAATATAGGAAGGTAGGGCTTTCTTAAATTACAAAAGCAATAATTTCACATAAGGTAAATACTAACATACTTGTATAATACAGCAATGTATAAAATATTTTGTATATACCTGACCTTGACAGAGACAACAATAGGCACATCAGTCTAACTACAGAATATTTACCCTTCCCTGTGAATGATTGCTTAAAATATTTCACACATAGGGGCAATGACTTTAAAGTTGCAAACTATTTAAATGATTCAATATCATGACAGCAATCCTTGGGTTTTGAGAAACAACAGAAAAAGCAAACTGCAAATATAGTGAACTAATAGAATAGTATAATACAGCATAATATAATTTCAGTTGGAAAGGGCCTACAATGATGATCTAGTCCAAATGCCTGACCAGTGTAGGACTGACAGAAAGTTAAAGCATGTTGTTAAGGGCATCTAGTCCAAATGCTTCTAAAACACTGACAGACTTGTGGCATCGGTCACTTCTAGGAAACCTGTTCCAGTGTTTGAACACCCTCTCCTAATATTTCCTAATATCCAGTCTAAATCTCCCCTGCTGCAGTTTTGAACTGTTACAATGCATCCTATCACTGGGTACCAGGGAGAAGAGATCAGCATCTCCCTTTCCACGTCCCCTTCTCAGGAAGCTGTAGAGAGCAATGAGGTTGCACCTCAGCCTCCTTTTCTCCAAAATAGTTTTGCTTGGAAAATAGTTTTGCTTAGAGAATCATGGCTACCTCCTGTTTCAAAGATTACTGCTCAGAATATTGAATCTCTTTAAATGTCAAAGTATCAACTCTCACCAAATGAAATTTAATTAAACAAGATTTTAAAGGAGAAACAGGATTTTTTTTTTTCTCAAATTATAAACAAAGGTTCCTTCTGTCTTACTTGAACTATTTATAGTAAGGACTAGAACTAAGCCAAATGAAAATGAATCTGGAAAAACCCCACAAACCCAGAGAGCACTATACATTGGAAGACCAAATGTGCTCCCAAAGAGCAATGTGAGAAAGGCACCTGATGTATCACTCACTCTCTGAAAGTCAGTATTGAAGTCTGGTTTAAGATTAGTCATCACAGGAAACAGAAGCATGACCAGAAGGCTATTCTGCCTAACTTGACACAATTGTCTATCCTCCACAAGAATCTGGGAGTCCTCAGCAGAGCTGAACTCTGTCAGGCAAGAACTCTGCTTTTTAAGCCTAGGCCCTGACCCAGCAGTCTGCCTACTTCAGTGTTTCAGGTCTTCACGTTAGACAAAACCTGCCCTACACTGCCCGATATGGGCTTTCTCTCTATGAAACAGCCTGGACATCAACTAATTAATAAACAGCTAAAATTAATAATCAGGTTG
Organism: Galbula dea; assembly: GCA_013399015.1. Taxonomy (NCBI): domain Eukaryota; kingdom Metazoa; phylum Chordata; class Aves; order Piciformes; family Galbulidae; genus Galbula; species Galbula dea. The sequence goes on from VWZX01010418.1 coordinate 1,099,419, forward strand.
ATTTATTATAGTGACAGAAAACAGATTTGGAATTGCTGGTGATAAGTTGAATAAATGCAGGGAATTGGAGCTCAAGCTAGTAATTATACTCCCGGGGAAGTAACAAACAAAGTCAGGAAAGTAAAAAAAAAAGCTATAAAACAACATTAAAAAATAATAAAGAGAAATGCTAGCAAAGATGTCAGGCTGTGTATTGATTGCACAATTCTTACCAAGAAAGTGTCCCTGCCTGATGATCAGAGGAGAAGGAGAGGTCAGACAGCCGTCCTGTGGGACAGCTAAATCCTAAGGTCTTCATTCTGTTCTCCACCAACCAAGGAAATATTCCTCACGTGGGTTTTAATATCATAATTCTAGTTGCCCTGCCTTCTAGGTGATGTTTAGCATGATTTGGGTGGAGACTTGAGTGACATAGTCAAAAATGTACTGAGGGATGTCAATTTTAATATTAAAATCACCATTAATGAGGCAAAGGTCTCAATTTGCTCACTGTGGCCTTCAGCATCTGCTTTGAAGCTGTGTTTCTTGTTATTGCTTCACTGGTTTTAGCCAAAACAGGACCATCTTATCTTCACAAGACTCCCTCCTTAAGCCACCTGGCAGGCCAGCTTTGCAGAGACCATTCACAGAGATAACCCAAACATTTTCTTGGTGGTGAGCAGCTCAACCTTTCTCACTAAGGACACTAAATCAGCCTCCATTTTTTCCACACAGAAAACTAGGCCTTAATGCCACAACCTAGCAGAGGAAGATGGCAAGCAGGAGTTCTCTGTACTTTGAAGCAGTAAACACTGTGCAGAAAAAGCCACTGAAGCTCAAGTACATGATTAGACCAAGAACAAAGTAATATAAGCAGCCCACTCACACACTTAAGGTGAAAAAGAAACCAAAATTGTGAAACAGTCTCCCAGTGGTAGTACAGGAACTTAAAAAAAATCCCTAAACAGTTGTAAAAAGGAGTCTGATCAGTACATGAAAGGAATTATATGATATCTTGGCTGCAAGTGCAAGGAACTGAACTAGATAACTCAGAAGAATCAGTCATGTTTTCCCATGAGTATGCAATTCTCTACAGGTATGCTTAAAGGGATGAGATGCAGCACTTAAAAAATATGTTATGAAAAGACACCAGAACACAAACAACATGATCACAGTAAAATCTCAGATCAACAGCTAGCACTTGTGATTTCTTAGAGTTGTAAAATAAGTTACCTAAGCTTTTTTAACATACATATTTTATTCTAGTCCAGACAGTACAGCATCATCTGCCAGCATCTTATTTCAATCAGGGCTGAATAAACTGTTCTTTTTTTGACCTTTTCCTTCAACAAGTGGAATCTATAATGTGGTTTTGTGCATGTGTGTTTATTTGTGCACAATCTAATTTCCCCATTTAATTAAAAAAAAAAATACATTAAAAAGATATCAAATAAGACTTAAGAGCTTCATATTTCATTAATTACAAAACATATTTTAATCTTTGTCTTCTTTTCTCTGAAGGCATTTTTTTCAGATTTTATTTTTATTTTTCTAAACTGTTTCATCTTATTCCCAGAGAAACTTGAAGCATAATTTACCCTTAAAGTAAGCTTAACACATGCTGCACATCTATAGCACGTTGCAGGTGCAGCTATGAAGCAAAAAGAGGTATAAATATGGTTTTTGGGAGCCACTGTATTTTAGATTCATAAAAAGTAGGACAAGTCAGTATGAAATATGCTGGAGCCCATGAAGATGTATGTATATGAGGGTTGGGAAAGGGAAGCTTGGAGCTACTGGTGAGACTGCTGAGCACTGGAGTTTGTCATCCAATAAGATAAAGTAAGCCCCAAGTTGCAGCTATGGCCCTGATCAACAAGGGTGGTGAGGGACAGGGTAGACACTCATGAGGGGTATGGTACTCCTGGAGCCTCTGTCACCCTGCCTCTCCACAAGCTCTCCTGAGAGAAAAAAAACCCACCACTTGATCATAGAATTAAAGACTGCATCAGCAGGCATGCCTATGGATGCTGAATTAAATACACAGACAACATCTATGCAGGCTTTCTGCAACTTTTAAATGCTTGGTTTTGCCTCCTAAGCATTTTCAGAATGTTTTTACTTTTGCATTCAGCAATCTAAACTGCTCACTATAAATACCATCCAGGTGGCTTCTTCCTTTCTTTGGCTTACCAGCAGTCAATCTCTCTTCTAAATAATTCCTAACTCAGAATCTCACCAGGACTTTCAGATCAAGAGTACAGATCCATCACCAGCATAAGTCAGTTTTATGCTGCCCTTTCCTATGTCAACACCCCAGCTTGGAAGTAGTTGTAATGTTACTATGTCAGCTGGATCAAGGATGTGGTCTGGATTAATTTGTCTTTTTTTTCATATTACCAGTTGTAGCACATCATCTGGAGGAAGGAAGGAGGAGTGTGCAGGATTCCCTAGGCAGAAGCATCTGTAATTTAGATCAACTGAAGCTGATCATGAAACTATACTTTAAATTGATAGAGCATGGCTTTTTTTCAGCCTGTCTTTTAGCCTTTTGCATTAGTTGTGCTTTCTTCCAATCCAGCCTCCATCTCTGATGTTTGTCTTGTGCTTCTTATCTCTTGCATTCTGTTAAATCTTATTAATTCCATCTCTGTGGAGATGCTTTTCCCTGTTCCATTCTCTTAAGGACTCCACTATACTTATCTTTTCCCATTTTTGCTTATAAGGGTACTTTGTTACCCTTTTGCTATATCCCTTCCCTAATTCCAGCTACTTTACTATCCCTGATTCTGCCTTCTATTGTTTTCATGTCTAGGCTGCACATATATATGCCACACACAAGCAAAATCTGAGTCAGAGTGCAAATTTAGAGGTTGCTTTTAAGATTTTGGCCTTGAAGATTTAGCTTCAGCTTGCCTTTGCAGTATGCACTAGAAAGATCTCAGAGGAGTGGATGATCTGGTATTATCCATATGGCACTGCAGATTTTTTTACCTTCAGACTTGAAAGAATCACAATATCTTTCCCTTCCCAGATCCTTCTGTACTGCCATGCAGGGTAGTCCTGCCAATCCCAAATGCTAATACAAGTCCTGATCTTCTCTTAAAAAAAAACATAAGGAGTCTTAAATCTAAGCTGGTGGCTAGGACAGTCAAATCTACAATTCTTTTCTAGTCTCTACTCCACACAACCACTGAAAGATAACTGTAAAAAAGAAAAGATAGGAAAATAAATGATCCTCTCATTTTACCATTGCTGCTTAAAATTTTGTCTATGTACTACAAAACCCAAGGGGGAATTGCTGTGATGCCTAATTAGATGATCTCTGTAACATAGTATCATAAGCTCCTTTGGGTTGGAAAGGACCTTTAAAGATCATCTATCTAGTCCACACCTCCTTGCCACAGGCAAAGACATCTTTCACCAGATCAGGTTGCTCAAAGCCCCATTCAACCTGGCCCTGAACAGTTCCAGGAAGAGGGCATCCACAATACCTCCAAGCAGCCTGTTTCAATACCTCACCAGTGTCTCACCACTGACATGTAAAGAATTACCTGAGAAGTATTTATCTGCTTCTAGAATTCATAAAGTACTTTTGTCTTAGGTGAAAATCTAAATATATACAAAATAATTTCTTGCACATAGATGAACATCCAGAAACAGAGTGAAAACATCAAATCTGAACAATCATTTACAATTAATATATTTAACTATTTCTACAGTTAACATGCTTTTTATTTTTACCTCAGATTTTAGAAAGGACTTGCAATTTATTTCATCCTGCTAAGGCACTGAGCAGTGATGCACTGCAGAAATCAAGTGGAAGTGCCAAGGAATTTTGGACTAATGATACAGACTGCCTGCAACATGAACCATCTCACACAAGATAAGCTTCTCTGAGATGTTTGTAAGAGTTGCAACAAGAACTCCCAAGACATAGACCATACCTCTGCAACAGTTAAGTGCAAGATAAGCCTTAACTTTGATTTTCCATATTTTTCTAGTCTATATAATTCCCATTTAATTACTGTAAGTCAAATGTGTAAGTCTTTTCAAAAGCAACACAACTGAAATAGAACACACTTCTCCACTGGGTCACAATAGGAGAAGGAACCATTGACACTCTTCTCTAAATATAAGCACTACATTCACCAAGTTCTCTGTTTCTGCTCCCATTACAGCAGATATATATAAAAACCATATATATATATGTGCATATATATGGATTATATAAATTGCATTAGGATTCTGCACTGCTGGTAAACCACCAAGATTTTGTACTATACATAAACAGCCATTAACTCCAAGGAAGCTTATAGCCATGTGCTAATTTTCCTTCAGAAAGACAGACATTTTTTGCCTTTCCTGAGGGGTTTTCTAAGCCCACCTCAGGGCTCTATTTACTATCCAGATGATACCCCTAATTTTTCACCATGTTGTCATTTAGTACTACTATATCTTTACCTTGATAACTGAAGCAGCCATCATGACCTAAAGGTATTGCCCCAGACTGCTGAGGTTGGACTGCAGATATCCTATACCCAGGGAGAAGGTCTGGAAAAACAAAGACTCTCCCTTTGTCAAGGAGGACTGGGTTAGAGGCCATTTAGTCAAACCTGACATCCACAAGTCCATGGGCCCTGTTAGGATGTACCCAAAAGTGCTGAGGGAACTAGTGAACATCACTGCTAGGCCACTCTCAATCATCTTTGAGAGATCATGGCAGTCAGGAAAGGTGTCTGAAGACTGGAAGAAAGTAAACATCACCCCTGTCTTTAAAAAGCTCTACAAGGAGGTCACAGGAAATTATAGGCCTCTCAACCTTACCTCAGTCCCTGGAAAGGTGATGGAATGGCTCATTCTGGAGGTCATCTCTAAACATGTGTAAGATAAGAAGGCAATCTGGAGTAGTCAGCATGGATTCATCAAAGGGAAATCATGCTTAATGAAGCTGGTTACCTTCTACAATGGGACAACTGGCTGGATAGATAAGAAGAGAACAGGGATGTTGTCTACCTGGATCTCAGCAAGGCTTTTTTACACTGTATCCCATGAGATTCTCATAGGCAAGCTCAGGAAAAGTGGGCTGGATGAGTGGGCAGTGAGTTCGATCAGAGGGTTGTGATCAGTGGCTCTTAGTCTAGCTGGAGGCCTGTGACTCATAGTGTCCTCCAAAGCTCAATACTACAGCCAGTATTGTTCAACTCATTCATCAATAATCTGGATGAAGGATCAGAGTGCCTCCTCAGCAAGTTTGCTGATGATACAAAACAGGGAGGAGTGACTGATACCTCAGGTTGCTGTGCAGCTATCCAGACAGATCTCAACACACAGGAGAGACGAGAAGCGAGGAACCTTCTGGAATTCAACAATGGCAAGTGCAGGGTCCTGCACCGGGGAAAGACTAACCCAATGCACCAATCCAGACTGTGGGCTAACCTGTTGGAAAGTAGCTCTACAGAGGTGGACCTGGGGGGTCCTGGTTGTGATGGTTTGGACCTGGCTCCCTGCCAAATGCCCAAACTCACAGTGAAATCCTTCCCCCTCCCTTCCTCTCTCAGAGTTTAAGAAAAAAACTACAAGAGAAACTAAAGAGCCCGAAACAACCCAAACTACTTCAAAAGTGTTTGTATTTATATATATAGCAGTTATATACAATTAAAATACTATGCACACAGTAGAGGGAACCCCCTAAGGGAAAGGGAAGGAAAAAGGGAAGGAAAAAGGGGGAAAAAGGGGGAAAAAGGGGAAGGAAAAAGGGGAAGGAAAAAGGGGAAGGAAAAAGGGGAAGGAAAACGGGGAAGGAAAAAAGGGA